>MU184299.1:62106-81175 GCA_016904865.1 Pissodes strobi | reverse complement strand
TCTTTCGCTACACTTATATACTAGAACAAATTAAGGGCTACAAAAGAATATATTTGTATTACAAGAAAAGTTACAATCTGAGGTTTTTATCTCCATCGCTTTGGGATACTAGGGTTTATATCTCTGTTGTGACTTCTGACTTTCTGATCTCTATCTGTGTTCCGTCGGTGCTCACTACTTTTTGTGGAACTCCAATGGTTATGTTTACCTTCATTTGAGTAGTTTTCACCTTTGTCAGAATTACTATATTTTGATGAACTGGTTTTACTATATGTATTCACTTTTATTCTCTTCTCATTACTTCTATTTATTATGTCATTCTCTTCACTACTTTGTCCATGCATGTTAAAGTTTATATTATCTTCAGACTCACCTGAACTTGATTCATCAGTGCTACTCTTCGATTTTTTTGATTTATTCTTTAATCTTTTTTCTTGATCCTTATTTTTCATTAGTTTTTTCACAGCTCTTTCAGTTTCAATATTTAAAATATTTTCTCCTTTAATATTTGTGTATATTGGCAGTCTGGCAGGTAATTTTAAATCTCTCTCTATTTGATCTGCCAAGGTTTCTCTTAAATTTAAATTCAGGGTTTCCTTCTTAGGAACTACAGGGACGACTTTTGGCGCACAACCTTCAGCATGCAACTTTATTGTTTCTTCATTAGCTTTTTTATCTTCTTTTGGCACCTATAAAACAAAAGCTTTTAGTATCTAATCAAATTCAACATTTCGCATCAAACAAAATAAACATTCCAGCGCATTGCGATTTTTAAGAATTTCAAGTACCCACTCTCTGTAACTTAGTTATTAGACTGAAGAATATGAACCAGAAGAAACAACCTTCGCAGCAATGCCTAAAATCCCAAATTTAAAAAGTTTAGTATCTATTTGAAGTTTTTTTTTGGAAAAAAAAATTTTTTTTTCCGAAAAAAAATTTATTATTAGGATTTTTGCATCAAAATAGAAATTGACTGTCAGACACGAGATTTAATCTAGTTAGTTTAATAACTAACCAAAAGTAACCCTTTTTTCTTTGAGGGGCAAACAATATTCTAAAGGCGTACCAGCCTGATCTCCTGACGCCTGGCCAGTGTCGGATCTGGTCTATCTAGAAAGCCGTCTAATGACTAAAAACGTCCCCTTCTTTCACTACACACAGGTGGAACGGTTTATCTGTTTCTACAACTTTTATTCGTCTTTTATCTTCAATATATTAGTTTTTCATAGTTGATATGGTCTCCCATGATACCTTTGATCTTAATACCTATATTCTCTGGTGATAAAGTATTCCCCAATTCAATTTCCACTCTCCTACGTTCCCCCTCCCAATACGGAAACATGTTCGGTGTCATCATAGCAGCATGTCGAGTGCCTTCTGATATTAAACCTGTGTAGATATGCTTCAAGCATTCACTACCAGTAAAAAGTTGACTAAGGTAATAATTAATCTCACCGTGACCATCCATTCGATAATATTCGATAACAGCCATTCCTTTATTTAGATCTCCCATTTGAATTTTTTAGACGCCCTGTCCATAATTCGATTAGGATTACCGCTCTTGAGCCTGTAGATCAAAAGGCGTCAATCCCGCCAGAACAAACACCACGTCAGTTGATATTGTGCGGTATGCACTGCATATTCCTATTGCCAATTTTCTTTGTATTATGACCAGCATTTCTCTATACCTCCTGATATTCAACGCCTCAAATCAGATTGGCGCGTATCTCAATCGCGGTGACTTCTATAAGGGGCCACCGTAACACTTCATGTTTCGAAAATAATTCATTGACTTTCTTGATTATTACCTCAAGTACCGGCGCGGCGGTAGGCGACTGAGACCCAGAACTTTTGTTACAACTTTGTAGCAATCTCCTCAAGTATCATTTTCTACTTCGTTCACTACTTTTCCCATGCCTCTTTTTTAGCTTTCTAGATCGCGATTTTAAGGAAAACACATTTTCTTTGTATCTAATTCTGGCCAAAATTTTTCTTCTTCCGTACTAGAAAAACACTCCTAATTTCGGCAATTCGTGGAAACCAAAATGCGGCTTTTCTTTTTTTCATTATTCATGATTCAACTTTCCAACCCCGATTGCTTTTCAAGTCCTTCCTCTATAGTTTAAAAAATATATATGATTTATTGTATGACAGATTTTCTTCTTCTGATACTCTCCAGTTGTTAAATTTCATTATGTCGATATACGATGAGCGATGAGGTATATCTCCATTATTCACCTTCAGTACCACAAGGCCCAATCCTACGGCCAATATTTCTCACCTGTTGGCCATTTCTAGATGATCTCCACACCATAAAGTTAAAATTTAGCGTTGAGGTATCCACATACCGTATATTTTTAATCTGCTTTAGTTTGCCTAGGAATCGAAGAAAAACATCTAATTTGACTATGAGAGATATATTGTAGATGTATGTTATGAAGTCCTGGCACTCTACCAAACGTATCCGTTGTCATGATTCACGACCATTAAGGCTGGTATCGTGGGGGAAACTTAAAAATTATAGGTTAGCGTTTTAGGCGAGAAGGGAAATCATATTTTAAACCGTTTTTACAAAATGCCATACAGTATTTGTCATCATGTACTGATTAGACAGCAAGGAATCTTATAAGAAAAACAGAGAGTATTTTAATCATATGTATTTTAATATATTAATATACAATTTTAAATACACAGACAGCAGCTTTAGGAAGCTTAACAGTTGCTTTAACAGTCTATCAACGAACATTGGGAAAAACGAAATAATAACCAGATTTATGACTTGGTATAATAAGTATTTTTTACTTACTTATACAGTTTGACTTTAATTGCAGTCCATTGTTCTAGTAAGACGGCTTCTCGATACTGCTGTTGTCCACGAACATACCTAATTCTGTTATTATTTTAACGAATGATGCTCATGTTGTTTGTTATTTTTTTTGTGTTTAGTATGTTTTATATTTTGTCGATATCTGTTACCTATCTTTTGTATCTAATCTTATTATAGCATTGTACATTGTACCATTTGGAACTCTGTTATGTTGTGTGCTCATTGAATAAACAGATAACTATATTAGAACCAGAATATAACACTTTTAACTAGTCGAGGCTTCTTTAAATGTGTCTAAAAGCTCGCATGCACTTTTAACGGTACATCGACAAAATAGCTCGGACAAAATATCCCCGACAAAATAAGTCCGCAGCTCAGCAAATTAATCAAGAATAGAAACGTCAAAAAATTACTGGTTCTACAGCAAGAGCAAACACGATATTAAAAAACTGACATCGATATAGAAAGGCTCGTATAAACCCAGACGGAAGTACTTCTTGGAGATATTTCATACAATCTCAACTTGTAATTATAATTACATTTCTATAAAAATTTCCTTATTTATAGCCAACATTTTTGAAAAAATGTTTAAATTAACCAAAACTAACCAAGTCCTGCTAGCACAATTCGATCATAATATCTATAATTTAATTGTATTTCAATATCTTTCTAAAAAGCGGATTTTAACCTAAACGCTCCGATACATCTATCTATTTCTTATATTACATATAACTAACGAAAACTAACCAAAATTAAATTAAATATATATTCTGTTTTATCATGATGCTATTTTGTCGGCTGGCTAGTTTGTCGAGGCTATTTTGTCGGGTCACCACTTTCAACATAGATAAAAAGAGTTTTCCATTCAATATCATTCATCATCATTGTAAAATAGACAGTACTTAAACAAAAATACAAATGGGTTTGTAATTATTAAATTGTTATGAGAATTAATATTTATTTTTGAAGCTTTGGTTGGTGTAAAATGTTCTCTTTTCGAGGCTTGTAACCACTTTCTAGAAATGTCCGGATCGTTACGAAATGAAAATGTGGAAACACTTGGTCCATTACTGTTTTTCATACAATTTGGCACGCAGTAGATAAAAAAGCATGATTAAAAGCAAAGTGATCTCTAACTAAATCGTTAAAACCGATAGTGTTTTACAAGAAATATCTCAAACTTAACACCAATTATAAGGTTTGAAATAATAATTTCATAATATAACTCTAAAACCAGTTCACTTAGACAAAATACGGTAAATTTGTCGATAAACAACCTAGTTTTCACGAAAGCTCGAACGATACCTGTGACAGTGAAAAACTACTAGGTGCAGGCGCTACAGGTATTGGACGGCCTTGTATTGATTTCAATAAATATCTACCCTCAAATTAATGACTAGAAACTTCCGACATCTGCAAAAATATAATGCTAACGAACGTTAAAAACCTTATATCAATTTCAAGAGGGCCGCGCAACAATCGTTATGCCATTAGAAATAGTTGGAACAATGTCGCTTCATGAACCATCCTGGTGTAAAACAAAATTCCCTAACCTAACTGACCTGCATGTTTTGTCATATTTGAAATCAAGTCGGTATTCTAATCTTTTTAGAGTTGTGTGGTTATAATGTGTATACTGCAGAAAATAATAAAAGTGATTTAGTTTTAGTCTAATTGGAATAAACTGATATTGGCAGTTACATTATAATTTTTTGTATGTGTTTGCCACAGGTTACGAAAGGCCTATAATAAACCCGTGAGGGTACCGTGACCTGTTATATGGCTTATACCGTCAACGTTGTCCAAGTATCGAAACATGCACTTCACGACACTTTTAGACAATAAAAGTTAACAAACCCGTGAAAACCACACACCTTTTTCAACTAATGGCGTTAGTTTGACCAAAGTTTACGGAATAAATATAAGTTGCCTCACTCATTGTCGGAACTTTGATGTATTGAGATCATAAGCGTGCCGCAGATACCTACCATCCGACCTTTTTCAACTAGGTACTGACGTCTGACGTGTTGGAATAGGTCGCTATGTCACGCGTTGAGCGTGCACGTACAAATAAAGAGAACACAGTGCCAGAATAAATAGAAATATAAAAACTATACTGTGATTGCATAGCAAAACACTAATTATATTTAACCCCATAATTGTCCACTGTCATGCTACTCTGTACGGAGTCGATGGGGACCCGATACCTCCCAAGCGAAGCGCGAGTTAGGGGAGTAGCGAGAGTGCGGCAACTTATATTTATTTATTCTGTAAACTTTTGTTTGAGGTTTTATAGAAGCATATATTTTTAATAGTTTTAATCAGATCTAAGGCATTTACATGACGAAGTTTTTAAAAAGTGAAAGAAATGTGTGTAATATAGGGTTGACGAATTTTGCAGAAGTATCTACGAAAGCTAAATAGGCACATATGATAAGAAAAAAGTTATGCGTTAAAATTATTATCAAAAACTAATTACTCTGCTCAAGGTGTTAAACGCCAAGGCGCAATTAAATGCTTACTATTTAATGATAAATAAAGTTTTCTCAAACTTGAAAAGCATCTCGAGCAGAATATCTCCTTGGATGAATTTAGATTTTGTAGGGCCGCAGCTGATTCTTGTAATGATATCAAATCTTAACACATAAAATATTATGGGCAGCATGAAGCTAAAATTACTTAATCAACCATGTCTGGCTGCACTTCTATTTGCTTCTTAATAATTCTCCAACGTGCTTACAACATTCCAAAGGCATTTTCTGTCACTCTCCTTGCCCTCGAGAGGCGATAATTAAATATCTTATTCGCTTCATTATTGGGCAAACTGTGTTTTCCATACGGACGAAGTCAGTAAGTGGTTAAGGGAAATGCCTCATCAACAATGACGCAGGGTTAAGGTTGCCCATTGTCCGCAAGGGTGCTTGCTCTGGAACGTTAAATGTTTTATTCCGTAATGCTATTCCGATAGCAGAATTTTCGGAAATATTCCCATCATTATTTCTGCCATGTAAACTTACATCTACCGCAATAAAATAGTTGGCATCAACGAGGGCAATAGAATTACAACCTTTTAATTAAAAAAAGTAG
Source organism: Pissodes strobi (assembly GCA_016904865.1). NCBI lineage: Eukaryota > Metazoa > Arthropoda > Insecta > Coleoptera > Curculionidae > Pissodes > Pissodes strobi. Next base: position 75,261 of record MU184299.1, on the reverse strand, counting down.
ATCCGCTATTAATGGGTCATGGGACGTTTACGTGTTTTCCACCAACTAATTGTATACAATTTGCAAAATTCCATCTTTTTATATTTTTCATGATTCTTCTGTTGGCATTACAATTGGTGCTAATGTTTCCCAAATGGTTTCATAAACTGTTTAGACGATTTCTCGAACTGCGCATTTAATTTTGCCACCAGGAAATGAGCAGGAATATTGTGATACAACTTCAAATCACGAATTATACATTATAGGATTTCTAGGAAAATACCTACATGCAAATGCCATCCTGATTAGGGAGTTGACTTCTGTAGGTACGGTTGTGCCGAAATCAGATTTAAACACCTTTTTAGATGGTTTATATAGTAATTCTTCTCTTTGCGGCTTGTTTTACCATTAACCTGCATAAAACATATTTATATGTTGTGCTTACAAAATAATTGACCTTTTCAGTTTATAATAACAGTTGTTTTTCGTTAAGTTTTTAAGAGTTAATGTTATACAACTGCAATTTTACATAAGATGTTTTATATTAATGTTATAATATCAAGATATAGTCTAAATTTATAACATACATATTTGAAACGCCTAAAATTACTTTTTAAATAATAGTAAATATCATATTTGTTTTATTTTATTTATTTTTTCTATAACATGTACCAATTTGCCACAATCCCAATGAGACTCGCAGAAACTACCCCAGGAAAAAGAAGAAACTGCACTGCAAGACCTTGAAATCGTGGATTGTGAACGTGCAAATGATATTATTTTGGAAGACGATGGGGGCGGGTATTTTGAATTAAATTTCCAAACTAAAAACGAAAAGCTAATAAATGGCTCAATGAACTTAAGAACAAAAAAATAATTTTAGATGCAGCTTGTGGGCTACAAGCTGGAACAAATAGTCGAAATCATGAAACATAATTAAGAACCGAGAAAGACAAATATACACAAGGCAGTGTTTCACAAACACCACGGTTTTGCAACGATCTTGGCAGTCAGACTTATTTTATCTAAGCACGTCTAAAACTGCAAATCAGCAGTATGATTTTACAAGTGGAAATAGATAATGTTGACCCAGTTTCCAATTTTCAGCTAAATGAAAGTGACGACTCCAAGCCTTTCAAAGGTTTGGTACGCCATCGCCACCGGCTCTGGGTGACGAATAATAATTAGACAAATATATAAAACAATCGCTCAACGAAACGTCAGAAATATATATCGATGGGTTTCCCTTATTTTTATCACCAAAGCATACGTCTTTCTGGGCATTACGTTGCGATTGCCTATTCCTCCCTTAACACGGCGTTGCGTTGTTTGGTGACCTACAGATACATTTATTCTTGATCCATGAAAGATGTATTCTAATAGCTTTCTGAGGTCTGCTGTCTCCATACTCTCTAAATTGTGTCTGGAAATCCACGGATCATTAAAAGTTTCGCTTAGTTTTTAATTTTCTCTTTAATTTTTATCAATATTTTAAAGCGTATTTTCGTTGTTTGATCCATTATTTCAAAATCTTCCCTTAGTGCTATTATCTCTGGAAAGTGTCCCATATGCTGCCTTTAATCTCTTCGTCATTTGATTCAACACGTACTACCTTAACAACCGTATCCTTCACAAGTATTGAATTTCCTGTTTAAGAACCCGTCTTCAGATTCAATTCTCTGCGACCCTGCATATTTGCCTCTATTACATGCTTAGCTTACGCTTGTGTGCCCTGATGAACCACGTTTGGGTTTGTTGAAGTAACTCCTTTCTTTGAAATTTTGCCCTTGATCAAATCATGTTAAACTACCCAAACTCATCTTTTTGCATTCTGAAATACATATGAATCCTCTGTCGATCTGCTTCTAATTATTTAGTAGGCCGAAGAAATTCGCATCCACTTGAGATTCCTTGTCGACGGTGGTTTTTTTCCTGCTCATACCTACGCGACCCTAGCCATGGTTATACTGATTGTGAATTTATAACTTTTACCGGCCTTATAAATTTAAGGGATATTTCTTTGATTTCTCTTTTGGTATTCTTCTAATTCGCTTTTCCAGTTCTCCGGCCAATAATATTCATCGATTCCATCATCATCCGATGTTCAACCAAAAACAGCCCAAACTAATCAAACAAGTTTTTGGTTCGACTGTTTATGTGCATAAAAAACTAGTAAAACAAAATTTGATGAAAAGTCATGGAAAGGCATATTGGTAGGATATGAATCAAATGGGTATAAAGTGTGGGTGGTGGAAGCAGAGAGTTTTGTCGTAGTAAGAGATGCAATAATTGTAGATGAGACAATTATTTTAAGTCAAGGCCTGTGTCTGAGGCGGAAGGGATTAATTTTGAAAAACCTTAAGTGAAAACTATTAGTATAGATACGTCAAGACCAGGGATAGAGTCTCATGTATTATCTGACAGTGAAAAACCAGATGACGTTAAATCTGGAGCTGTGAAATCAGATATGGTTAAGTGTGGAGCCCAAACTGATGTTTCTGACGTCACGTCAAAATCAGTAGTACCAATAAACGCAAATAAATCACAAACAGATGAATGTCCTACAACCACACAGCCTCGAAAAAGTCAAAGAATAAAAAATTTACCCGTTGTATCATACAATGAGGAGGAAATACCTGATTATCTTTTATGTGTTCAATCTGTAATATGTAGTTTACCCGGTTTTTTTCATGAAATTAAAAATAGATGTGATAGGAGCGTGCCATTAATGAGGAAATTAATTCTCTTTTAATTAATAAGACCTGGACTTTAGTTAAAAAGCCTAAAAATAAAAATATAGTTAATTGTAAATGGGTTTTTGCTTTTAAAAATGATGAGCATGGAAATCCTATAAAATATAAAGCTCGTCTTGTTGCCAAAGGCTTTAGTCAAAAATATCTTATTGACTATAATGAAACTTTTGCACCAGTCGCTAGGATTTCAAGTTTTCGATTTATAATAGCTTTTGCCAATCAAAATCGTTTATTAATACATCATATGGATGTTAAGACAGCTTTCTTAAATGGTAAATTAAAGGACGAAATTTATATGGAGGTTCTGGAGGGAATCAAGCATGAAAGCAATCAAGTCTATAAATTAAATAAAGCTTTGTATGTGTATGTGTAAACAGGCAGCTAGATGTTGGTTTGAGGAGTTTGAAAAGGCACTAACTGAAAAAGGCTTTAAAAATTCTCCTGTAGATAGATGTACTTATATTTAAGACAGGGGTGACATATTAAAAAATATTTATGGATCGATCCTATCAAACAGCCCGAGAGAATCAAGTTACGTATACAACTACAGAACTCTCAATTTTCCCTGGAACCGAAAAGGCTACGGTTATACGACAACCATGCAGGTATCTAAATGAGTAAGTAGTATTATATTTAGCTTGACGGACTAGCATAATAGATGTAGGATTAAAGGTGAAATAACTGACTTTATTTGACCTCTATCTGTTACATGTTTTCATACTAAATTGACATGTAGCATGTTATATTAACTATTATAGTCATCTTGTAGATAATTACAGTTTTCATTATTGTTACTCATACCACTAACCAGTATGAAATAAGATGTAAATAAAAAATATACTTGAAACATTAATTTGTTGTTGCAAAAGGATTTTAGCATTTTGTCATTTTAAAAATTGGTTCTAAATATCAACCAAAAACTTCTAAATTTTATATTTTCTTGAATCATTTTCTTATAGTAATTATATTTCTTTTTTATTTGCATCCAATTTCGTTTATTTTTCTATTTTCTACTCAACTTAACTGAATAAATGATACCAAAACTCGATATATCAGGTGGTAGTGGTTGTTGAAGGGATGGTGGAAAAAACTACACCTTCTATAAATATTGTACATGCGTACATACAGGCTAATGGGATGGGTAACTCAACCAGTGTCTTTAGTTTAATTTTATTTATAGCGGTAACTTGCTGTATATTACTATGTATACAGTCACTAAAAGTCAATGTATACGGCATTCCACCTCAAAGCAATATTAACTAATTAAATGACATAAAGTCTGATTATGGAGTACATACATACATACATTCAAACGTTGAAAATTATTATTTTTATATTCTTTCTTCCCGCCTGTATGTTAAATAGTAATACATTTATTTCTTGCTTTGGTATTAATGTGCCAGGGTAAATGCAAATTACAACATATTTCTTATATTTTTTCTATTTTGTACTCGACGTAACTGAATAAATATTACCCTTATTTGTTTAAAAATTAAGACTTTCAATCAGTCATTGAAACCTAAGTTCACTCAAATATTTTTAATTCATTCACTTGTAAGTCTAAATTGATTCAATCTTAGGCACATTCTAGACCAAATGTCTGAAATTTGTACTTTTTTTCTACTACTCAAAGTCCCCTCAGGTATATGCTCACTAGGTATTAATAAATACGAATAAATCATTTCTTGCTTATTCATCATCACTACTAAAATTTCTGAAATGCCTACAGTTTTCGTTCTTGTCGCACTTGAAATGAATAAGAATGAAATGATTTTATTTAAAATGTGTATAAATATAAAGGATATTTCAATACACAACTAACTAGTCAATTATTGCAGTATTTTTCAGTAATTTCGTCTTATGCCTATATTGATTATTTATTAGTTTGAGTAAGTTGAGAGAAATGAAAAATTTGCGAAGCTCGACACTTCAGGTTGTCATCGTCGTCGGCAACCAGCATTACATTGAATCGACCCTAAGTTAAAGGATTTACTTCGGAAAATTTGCTAAACGAGGAACATTGAAAATAAGGTATTTTTTTCTGTGACGGGAAAAACGTTTAACATTTTATCTCTGTTGCCAGGTAACAAAATATCCCTTTTTATGAAATTACTTTTTTCCCCGGGAAAAAAGTGACTACTTTTTTCCCGGATATACATACATATTATATACACTAAATCAAATCACATAATTAAATTGACAGATATTTGATTGCTTTAAAGGTTTCCCTACCAACGCAGGTCTATTGTCACTATGAGTACAACAGCCTACCAGTTTAATAATTCAAATTTCACATCGATAATTTTCTGACATTAATATATTGTAGTAATATGTTTTTCAATATTAAATCGTAGTTTTTCCCGTCACAGAAAAAAATAGTGTATTATACGGGGGAAAAATATTAGATTTTAGCTCTCGGTTTTTTGTCTGCCTTCGCTTCGCGTCGGGAGGCAGCACAACCTCGAGCTAAAATTTAAAATACTTTTTTTCCCTTGGGTAATAAATAACTATTATATTATTTGTATTATTAATATTCAGCAGCCTCTGGTCATTGTCGACGACGACTTCTTCATCTCATGGGAAGCGATGCAATCGACATTTATATATTATTTAATTATAACTGCACATGCGTCTCATCAGGCTAGGCTGGCTAGACGGGATTGCTTCTTACTTCAACTTTGCGCGCGCCGCTGTCGTTCTGATGCGTCGTCATCGTTCTCGCGAGCGAGTGCACTTGCTGATGACGTTGGGCTATCATTTTCAAATTAAAGGAGAGCTCTGGTAGCCTATAGGGTTACGCTTCGGTTCTCATTCTAATGGTTTTAGGTTCCATTCCTGCCGTCCGTCGTCGCCGCACCAAGAAACTTTTATTATTTTAATTGGGATTTTATTCAAGGTCGCCGTTCTGTCGGGGGGCGGGGGCACGGGAGGAAGGTGGTGGGTGTCAAAAATTGTTTAATTATTTAAAAGGCCTTATTTTGAGTCTATTCTACTGCTTTGGTAAATAAAATTTATTTTGATATTATTAAAATGGTTAAATTAACTGGCTTATTTAACTGAGCATTTTTCAATCGAAACAATACCATTTACCTTATAATCTTGCACATGATCCACCCGAACTGTTCTGTTCAATATTTTTATGCCATTAAAGTTGTCTACTGCCAATATTGTCGAGCGTTGATCTTCATAGCATAAGAAGCAAAACCCTTTAGACTTCCCTGTATCCTTAGCTCTAATGAGATTTATATTCACGACCTCACCATACCTTAAAACAGGAAAGAAATAAAATATAGTTATATTCAAACTATTTATATTTGGATCACTTTTGTCTAAACCTCAAATTAACAGCATAAAAACCATTAACAGTGGGAAAGCATAAGTAACTAAGATACGTTTATAACAACACTAGTATACAAGTATCAAAAAAATCGCGAGTATCACAGTACACGTGATAGGAATGAATACTTATATTGCGGTTGCTATTCTGTTTATGTGGTTGCCTATATTAAGTTGTGTTTTTATTGAATAAATCGTGACGTGAGCCGGCAAATCGTGAAGTGACGCAGCCTTGAAAAATCACTCTCATGAAACCAAAGAAGTATTCACTTCAAAAATGACGTTTCGCACTTACGCTCAACTTTTGTTTATTTCTTGGATATCTTGGTAGCATACGGTAGCAGTTAAATGTTGTATTCGTGATTTTATTAGAACTTAATATGTTAAAATTATGTCTATTGGAAAGTTTAAAAATGTATTTAATAAAACAAAGGTAAATAACATTATTTTTTTATTCATTCATAAAAAATATTTTTTAAAAAACAATCGAAAGCACACACCTAAATGATGACTGAATGATAAAAATATTTTGGTGTTGAAGAAATTAAAATTGGTTGGTCATCTAATTATTGGGTTGCTGGAATATTTCCTTAGGTAATATGCTTTTTCGCTCCCTCAGTCAATTTTTTTACAATTGATGAAAGTGGCGCAGAGATGTGCAACCTATAATCCAATCGATACAGTGGTGATTTTTCATTAACCAGACAGCTTCCCTGTGGGCTTGAGGAGCAAGAGAATTTAAAGAAAATGGTTGTTTGAAAACATAACGACTAATTTTTGCTCCATCATAGGCAGCCAATTCTTTAGGTAGAAACTTATTCTTTTCATCTATAAACGCTTGAATATCCAAAACTAACCTCATATTTTCAAATTAGCATTTTTTTTAAACGAAGTTTTTATTGGAATATGATTCATTGAATACGTCTTTTAAATTCTTCTGAAAATGTTTATCTTACACATATTGGAAAGTCATTACTTGGTGGTAACTAACCCCAACATAATTACTTTGTGGACTAATTTAGGTAACTGCTTAGAGTTGCTCTAGCTTTAACTACTCTTACGCAACTAAGAAATATTTGTTCAAATGTTAACTAAATTTAATATTGCAAAAGGGGTGGGGGTGGAAAATATATGTAAATTTAACAATACGAACTAGAAAATTTAGTGAGTGAATTGTAAGTGAAAACTTGATCATGTAATATTAAACAATATGCTGAAGTTTTTTTTTCTAAATCGTTGTTTAGTTCAAATTCTACTTTCATTACAACAGGCCCAGCCTGTAGATTCTTTTTGATGTCAAGAATCGATATATACAATGGGAGCTTTTGATTTAAAATCCTTTGGATCAAATATCGGTTCTTTAGTATTTGCATAGTAAGAAGATCGAAATCGGGAATACATTTCATATAATACAGCATATTTATTATTGCTTATATCCAAAAGTTCATTATAGGGATATCTTTCAGAATTCAAAGAAGCCTTAATATTTCTCAAGTTTATATCATTACATTCACTCATATTTGCCGTTTTCAAATCTCTCTTTTCCTGTTGAAACCTCACTATAACATGCGAGGAGTTTCAACCCTTGTAGATATCTTAACAGGCCAATTGTGTCTAGATGTTTTCAACAGTCCCGGATATTCAATTAATTCCCAACTTCTAAATGCAATTTTTAAATCTGTTCCCTTATCAATAATTTTAGTTAATAATTCTTGACGAAACTGAAATGTGGTATGTGCAAAATTAGTTTGTGAAGAGTAGTTTTTGGAATTCAGTATTATCTCGCACAAGCATTAGTTCCTGTTTTGCGTTTGATTAAACTTTCTTATAGTCTTCAAAGCGGGAAAGAGGAATGCAAACATTAAATCCACCACTTTTTTCATCAATTGATGTATTTGATATTTTTGGTGACCATCCAGCGATTTTTAATTTGTCAGATTCGTTTATATTATATAAGCTCTGTTCCAACTGACTATGAAAACCGTACATGGGACGGTAATTTCCAGTTGTATAATTCGTTTGTCAACATGACAGGATATTTATCGCCTTCAAAAGTGAAATTGTCAACTAGAAATGACGGTCCCTCGTACGGTTTTCAAGTCGGTTGGAACAAACCTATTAGTAACCTTTTAGAGTGGATGTTAATCCCACATCCCTTATAGAATCTATAGTATCCCCATAAACTCCAACAAATTCAGAACTTGGAATAACATTTCATCGGTAAGTAGGTACTTTACCCCTTATTTTTCCGTTTTTTACCATTTAATAAAGCAAAATTATAAATTGTCTAATTGTTAACAAATAGGTGACAGATCTAATCATGGGCGTACCCGTAAAAAGTATAGCATTAAAAATTATTTTTTGCAAGAATATGGGACAATGCAAAAAGTAATACTTTTCTTTTATACTTAAAGTTTATACTGCCAATAAAATGCTAAAATTAGTCATTTGAATATATTTGTGCATTTGAAAATCAAAAATAAACAAAATATGGTTAGAAAATAGTGGGTTAGTTTTGAAGTGTGCTTCTTATTAAAAAAAAAAAAATAGGTAGATCATTATTTAGAAAACGGGTTTTCGATACTATAAGAGATTTTTGAAAAATTCCTTTTTAGCGTGCTTATATAGGTAAAATGTAACAATAATCCGCCACGGCAGCTTAATAAAATTGTTTCTATAATTTGTTCTTAACAAATATTGGCATGACCACGTTGTTAACATCGCAAAATCAGCCTCCCAGAAGCGCGGTGCGCTATTTCGCAAGTTGCGTTTCTTTTTCGGAAAAGTGCTGCTTTTTACATACCTCGTAACCATTCATTTAATACAATATGTAACCATTCATGTAATTTAGAATAATTGTCAATGATTTCTTTAAAACTTCACTTTACCTATTAACCTGGAAAACAGGTATATTTTTCCAAAAAATTAATGATTAAGAGCATATTATAGTGAAAACTAAATTTTTTCACACACCACTTTTTCTTGGTATTTTCCCAAGATTTCTTTACATAGGTATTTAGCTAATAAAAGGAGGTTTACATATCTGAAATTTATCTTAAGGAATTTAATTTTTGTTTTCGAATATACCTAAAGTATCTAGCATGAAGTTAAAACATTTATATAATTCGCAAAAAACACACGTTGTATTTTTATATACATATTGGCAATATTTACAATTTATAACTTTTTTGAGTTAGTAAGTAAGTAATAAACAACAAAACTATATAAATACATAGTTAGTTTAGGTATTTATTTTTTTGTTGCGCAATCGTTTTATGATACGTCACTGGTAATCTGGGTCGCCATATGCAAGAACCATTCCGGTCCAATGTCAATATGTATTTTGCTCCTTCCTTCCTCTTCTTTATTCATTGGTTGAGCTATTTTAATAATTTTGGAATAAATAGTTGGCTACCTGTCTTAAGCAACATAAACCAACCTAAATGAAATAATGCACAGTCGTATTCGACATACCTGTGTTTATTTTACTCACTATCTAATACATACTAATAATAAACTAATAACAGAATAACACTAATATTACTAATATCTACGTCCATATCTATCAATCGAAGGTGTTTGAAAACTAAACAAAATTTTGATGCAGTCACAATGAAATATCAGATACGATGTAATAAAAGTGAATAAAAATATCGCACATTCTCCTATCAAACTTCTCAGAGAAAGTAGATTCATACAAATAGGTCGAACGAAATAACGCTTTCACTTTCAAGGCAACACGACATATAATAGTAGAGTGCTACTTATAACTTATTTTGCCTTGTGTGGGCACCTCGGGGTTACAAGCTGAAATTTTCACAGAATGAAGGTTTTATTATATTAATTCAAAATCCGAAGGTAGTCAAAAATTAGAACGGGCAAAAGGGCAGTATACCTAAAAATCGAGATTATTATATGAACGTGTAGGATATTAATTTATGAATGTTTTCATATAACATTCATCTACATTTTTGTTCGAATTATATTTTTTATCATTGCTTGAAATATGCAGATTACGTTGGCCCTTACGGCAAAATAAATCAAAAAATTGAAATATCTCCCTTCGAACCTCGGAAAAATCTGATTGAAATATATTCATTTTTGTATTCACCCCGCATTCTCTCCGAAATGAAGGCTCAAATCAAAAAATTTTATTCTTGCAAAAAGTTTGCCTTAAGTATCTAGAATATATAGGTGCAAGAATAATTTTTTTTTCTCAAATGGTAATGGACAAATAGAATTAAATGTAAAAAAAGTAATTTTCTTGTAGCCGCGATCGTCGGATCTCGCGCTGCCCCAGTAGTCTAGCATCTCACTTTTCTTCATAGCTCCGTCTCTTTCTCGCCTATTATACAATACAGTAAGTGGTTTTACACATTACGGGTTAGAATACTAATAATAATAATAGCTATTATTATTTGAATGAAGTCAATGAAGACATTTTCGATTATACTGAAATTTATTTTTCCTATACGCTGGCTGCTAGGCAATAAAGCAGTAGAAAAGAATTCGTATAGGTACTTAATGCAACTGATATTAAATAAAGGACTAGCTTTTATTCAAAATAGAAAAACTCAAAATGTAAAAAAAATCTTTATAATAACAAAACCTATTCATCTTCACTACCTGTACCTTCTTCAGGAATAGACACAATGACTTCAATATTGCCTTCCAGTAATTTTTTGCATGATCCTATGCAACCTATTTAATTTCTTCTACGTGTACAAGCTTTAAAGCTTGTACACGTTGCTTCCCTACAATCTAATAAAAATTATTTGATTAAGTTTTATTATGTACTTATTTAATCTAATAATAATTTACCTTTTTTACATCCACATGCAATAAATACTTTTACACCCACAACAGTGGAATTTAGTTATCCACTCTGCTTTTAATTAAAAAAAAAACAGTTAACGAAATTAGAGCACTCTCATAAAACGAATTTGAAAGTTCACAACTATAGTGAGGGATTTACCAATATTTTTGATAAGAAAACAAATTGAGAACCAATTGACAACAAATTATTATCCTCTATAGTCACGAAGAAGCTGATACTAGGATTTTGTTGCATATACTCTCTGCTAAACATTGTATGTATTTGACATGCATAATGGACTCCAATGATATTGATGATGTACTTGTACTTCTGGTACATTTTAAAAATATATGCTTCTAAAGAATTTGAGTAAAATGTGGAAGAGGAAATTCGGTGCGATATGGCCGATCATAATATCAACCTAGAGGAAAAACTTGCAAAAAAATTACCAGCATTTCATGCTCTAACGGGTTGTCATACAACCAGCCAGTTTTCAGGATTAGGAAAAATAAAATGTTGGAAAATGTATCTAAATTATTCCGACCATTTAGCCGGTATTGGAGTCCAGCAATTTTCAGATGTCATGTTCAATAACATAGAGAAATTTATCATAAAATTATTTTCAACAAATCCAAACATTTCGTCTATTAATATTTTAAGGACACTATTGGCATCTTCATCGCTAATTGAAAAAACTAACCCCTACAAAAAATAGTTTAAAATTTCACAGTCTGAGAGCACATTATCAAACTAAGGTGTGCTTCAGTTCTTTAGAACCAAATCCCCTATTACCAGAGGTGACAGAATGCGGATGGAAATTTGAGGAGGCAGGTGATATCCAAGTATTATCCCCAATTTTAGCAACACTTCCAGCATTTCCTTCGGAAACAAAAGTATTTTTTATTGCATGTGGATGTCAAAAAGGTAAATTATCATTAGATTAAATAGGTACATAATAAAACTTAATCAAATAATTTGTTATTAGATTGTATGGAAGCAAAGCTTGCACACGTAGAAGAAATTAAATAGGTTGCATAGGATCATGCAAAAAAATAGGCAGTGAAGATGAATAGAATTTGTTATTATAAAGATTTTTTTTACATTTTGAGTTTTTGTATTTTGAATAAAAGCTAGTCCTTTATTTAATATCAGTTGCATTAAGTACCTATACGGTTTCTTTTCTACTGCTTTATTGCCTAGCAGCCAGCGTATAGGAAAAATAAATTTCAGTATAATCGAAAATGTCTTCATTGACTTTATTCAAATAATAATAGCTATTATTATTATTAGTATACCTAATCCGTAATGTGAAAAACCACTTATTGTATTGTACAATAGGCGAGAAAGAGACGGAGCTATGAAGAAAAGTAAGATGCTAGACTACTGGGGCAGCGCGAGATCCGACGATCGCGGCTAGAAGAAAATTACTTTTTTTACATTTAATTCTATTTGTCCATTACCATTTGAGAAAAAAAATTATTCTTGCACCTATATATTCTAGATACTTAAGGCAAACTTTTTGCAAGAATAAAATTTTTTGATTTGAGCCTTCATTTCGGACAGAATGCGTGGTGAATACAAAAATGAATATATTTCAATCAGATATTTCCGAGGTTCGAAGGGATTTCAATTTTTTGATTTATTTTGCCGTAAGGGCCAACGTAATCTGCATATTTCAAGCAATGATAAAAAATATAATTCGAACAAAAATGTAGATGAATTTTATATGAAAACATTCATAAATTAATATCCTACACGTTCATATAATAATCTCGATTTTTAGGTATACTGCCTTTTTGCCCGTTCTAATTTTTGACTACCTTCGGATTTTGAATTAATATAATAAAACCTTCATTCTGTGAAAATTTCAGCTTGTAACCCCGAGGTGCCCACAAAAATCATTTATAGAAGGCTTTTACTGCGTTGGGCACTCTACTATAATATTTATTTATTAGTTTTGGCAGTTTATTACGCATAAATATTCCACGAAAATTAGGGATTTTCAGTAGTCTCACATATTTCTTTAACTCAAAAGTTGAAAGTCGTTTGCGAGATAGCATAGTTAACAGTTTTTTGCATATGGTTTCAAATATAGTCCACAAACATGTTTATAAGGTCGTAAGAAAAGTCCTTTTCCATAACTTTATTATGCCTTTTTGGTTCTTTAAGTTTATTTTTGCACTTTTAGCCGCATTTATTGACGAAGCAATTCCTGCAGCTCCCCCACTTAGAGCTCCTAATGCAGAAAGCCCTGCAAATAATGGAATTAGC
>MU184299.1:48008-61706 GCA_016904865.1 Pissodes strobi | reverse complement strand
GTTTTAATCATCTCCTGATGATGCTAACATGGTTAGCGAAATGCGCGTCGAGCGAAAAAATTCTGTTTCGGTATTGTGGATAAACTCTGTTTTAGTAATTAATAAAATATAATTATTAATAAAAACCAGTATAATTAAACACTGGAAACGGATAGCTGAATTCACAAATCTTACACAAAGTGAGTTTCTAGAAATTATTAAATTTGTTTTCGATTCAACTTATTGCAGGTTTGATGGTAGATACTATAAACAAGTGCTAGGTGTTTATTTTAGTAAACGTGTGACGTGTGTAAAAAACTTTGTGTTTTATAAACATGAATAAAGAAATTTGAATTCGAATTTGAAACAAACTTTTGTCATCCCAATGGGAGCCACACTTTCACCCATAGCCTCCCAGTATGTAATGGGAAACTGGGTTTCGATTTACAATTTTTTTTAAAATTCGTAGATGACGTAATCACCAGTGTACCAAAAAATAGCACAGAATCTTTAACAGTTATAACAACCACATTCAGTTCACCATGGAATGTGAACAGAACAATAGTGTTCCATTTTTGGGCACTAAACTAATTAGAACTGATGACAACATCATTATTGCAGACTGGTACACAAAGCCTACGTATTCAGGAAGATATATAAACTTCCATTCTTATCATACCCAAAAAATGAAGATAAATCTAGTAATGGGACTGGGTAATAGAATTAGAAAAAACTGCCATCAATCGCGCATTAACGAGAATCTAAGAAAGCTTTATCTCATTTTAAAAGACAATTCTTATCCAGATTGGTTTCTAAAAATTTTTTTATTCAACTCTATTAACACTCAAAATCATAATATACAACTAGAAGAAATATAGCCAACTGAACATTCACCATCCGATCAAGAGAACAACAATCAGTATAATTTAGCTATCTCTCGCTGTGAATCAGCCTAAATATTATTTTTCAATACCATGATGTTAAAGAACTCACGCACAAATTAGAGAAAATACTTACAAAACAAATTAATATTAAAATCTGTGGTAAGCACACAATGAAAATAGGCAATACTTTCTCCAGGCTAAAAGACTCTGACGAATCTCTGAAGAGATCAAGTGTAGTAAATAAAATTAAATGTATTGATTGTGAACAGAATTATATAGGACAAACATCCACTGTATTAGAAGATAGAATCACTAGGCATAAAAGTGACTGCAGATTAAATAAAAAAACTAGCGCCCACAATATAGACTTTGCAAAGGTTGAAGTAATTTGCACTGAGAGTAACTCAACAAAAAGACAATTCTTAGAAATGATGGAAATCCACTTAGAAAACAACTGCATTAATAAAAGAAAAAATTTAGATAATCTCAGTGTGATTTACTCCTACATACTATCGCGTTTAAACAGAAATCAAATTGCCGAGAACAGTGAACCTAATGTTTCGAACAATTTGCCATTCGTGTAAGTGTCCAGCAAATAACTATGACACATGCCTTAAATGCTCACCATTCTCTGCATTGGATTGTTTAATAGAAATGAATAAAACGTAGAATTATGTATGAAAATAAATTACAACACAACATAACATCGATCTAATTATTGTAAGCAATGGAATTCAAACCTACCGCCAAATCAAGAATAGGTGGCGCTACAAACATCAAATAAGCAAAAACTATAAAATTAAAAAAAAAAACATGAGAGAACATGTAAATTTCTTAGAAGAGTTTTATAGGCGACATATAAATGATAATAACCTTCAGGTACTTAAAGAATTTAAAAATAGATCTAAATATAAAATTAAGAAAGCCAAAGTCAGGTCAAGTGACCAAATAATATCAAATTCTAAAAATTCACAGAAAACTATATGGAACATTATAAATAAACATCGAGGAATGTCAGGATCTCCATTACAATGTCACAAAATCACACCAGACCAGTTTAATGAATATTTCTCCCAAATTGCCACCAATTTAGTTAAAGATATTCCAAAATTAAATATGGACTTTCTTAATAACATTAATTATGTCGATCCCACAAAAACCTTTTCATTTTCTGAAGTTACCTTTAATCAAGCGAGATATAATAAACAGTTTAAAGAATAAAAATAGCCATGATATATACGGATTTAATGTTGATCTTATTAAAATGATTTAAAATATTATTATAAGCCCGCTCACGAAATTAATTATCCTATGCTTTAATGAAAATAAATTCCCATCTGTCCTTAAAGAAGCAATTGTTACACCGTTAAAAAAGGCGACACAGAGATGCCAGAAAACTATAGACCTATCTCATTACTCCCAATAATCTCCCAAATTGTTGAAAAATCCATGGCAGTACAAATAACTACATATTTTGAAAATAATAATTACTTCTCAGGATCTCAGTTTGGCTTTAGAAGGGACAGGACAACGGTGCTTGGCATACTGGACTTGGTCTCACACATTGTGGACCGCAACCCACTTTCGTGGGTTGCGGTTTGACACTGTTGTGTTCTGCGACTTGAGCAAAGCCTTTGACTGTGTAGGTCATGGGATGCTCTTGCGAAAACTCAAGAAATACAGCCTTTCTCGTTACAGTGTAAAATTGATTCAATCCTACCTTGGGGTGTTATCGAAGAAGAGTGTCGTTAATATTGGGGTTCCCCAGGGCTCCGTTCTGCGACCGATTCTCTTTCTGATTTACATTAATGACCTTGCGAGCACTGACACAAATTCAAAATACACACTCTTTGCCAATGATACCACCATCTCTTTTGTGGCTAATACACTTGGGGAATCGCTTGAGGGTTCCTTGTCTACACAGTTAGTGACTAAGGAATGGTTCTGTGTAAACAGATTACTGCTCAATGAAGCGAAAACCAAAAGGGTAGTATTTTCTCTTAGAGACACTCAGGTTGTGAATGATGGTGTGACCAGTGTTAGATTTCTGGGCGTACATCTGGACCCCAAGCTCCAATGGGGTGAACATATTGATAACCTATGCAAGAAGCTAGCAAGGAGTCTGCATGTACTTAGGAACCTGGCATCTAATGTTTCACAAAAAGTTCATACCATGCCAATGCCTTTTTGGTCTGGGGACATTCGGCAGAAATGTTGAGTCTTTGGCTGGCAACGTAAGGCCATCAGGGTTCTTGCTGGCCTTGGGTATAGGGATGATTGCAGACAACCATATAAGACCTTGAGAATTCTGACTGTTCCCTCTCTGTATATATTGGAGAACCTAATGTTTATTAAGGGGGGTGGGGGGGCACTTCGGAACCCATGAGGACATACATCAACATGACACCCGACATAACCCAACAACCATTAAAATGTTTGCAGATGATTGCAAAATATATGCAAACCCCACTATAAACGCAGATCTACTTCAGACCGATTTACAGACTATTGAAAAATGGTCGAAAAAAGGGGTATGAAGTTGAATGCCACAAAATGTACAGTTCTAAGAATCGGCCCGAATAACCCAAATAAAGACTATATTCTAAACAGTTCTACATTGACATCAGTTAATGAACAAAACGATCTAGGATTTTTAGTAACCGCAGACTTAAAATGGGGAGGCTCACATAACTAGAATAACCAAAAAAGCAAATTCCTTCATATATCTAATAAACCATGCCTTTAGAGACCATTCCATAACAGTTCTACCATAACAGTTCTACCCTGTACAAAAGTTATATAAGACCCAAAATAGAATATGCTTTTACCGTATGGAATCCGTATTATATTAAGGATATAGAACAACTTGAAAGGGTCCAGCGCAGAGTGACAAAAATTCCTTTAGACTTGAAACAGTTGACATATCCAGATAGACTACCAAAATTTAATTTAACATCTCTTAAAGAAATGAGGCACAGGGGTGATTTGATTGAGACTTTCAAAATAACAAGTGGTTACTATCAGTGTAAATTGACAGACATTTTCCACATAAGCTCAAATCTTCATCTTCGAGGACACTCCAAAAAGTTTGAAAAAGGAGAGGTCAGCAAGACTGCCAAGGAAAAACTTCTTGGTAAACCGTATAGTGCATTCTTGGAACTGGCTACGTCAAGATACTGTGTTGGCACCAAACACTATTATCTTCAAAAATCGGTTAGACAGAGAACTAAGGGAAGGTTCACAGAGACTGATTCACTACAGTACATGAGATAGAATTTCCATAACAATTTATAAGTGTGATAATGTAACAACAGCTTCATCGGTTTTACAACCGCCTGCTATTGTAATACAAATAATAATGATGATAATAATAAGAATAATAATTAGAGGGCTGCCTGTAGGAGAGAAGCTGGAAGGCGTATGAAATGGACAAGAGAATTGAACAGTGATATTATGCGTGCGTTCTACTACGTCAACCAGTGTCAAGATGAACCACTACCTGCTTGGAGACACTCTCTGTACACGGAGTTCACACGGAGACATCCCGATTTAAACCTTTCTGAACAGAATATCGTAGATAGAAAACGGGTTATTATCAACAAGCAGTATTTACCACACACCGAACTTCAAAACTTAAAAAGGGAAGTCGGTAGTATGCTGCACCAACAACAAACGTACGAGCAAGCTGATGATAGCGAGGTAAACCAGCTAAAACCCCCAGGATCACAAGAGCCAAATGAGGCCGTTGCATCTAGCATTGACCCAGTTATAGCCGAAAAATTTCAAAGTAAATTGGGCTTTTACGAAAGCGTAGATCCATTTAACAGGCCCATTATACCAGTTCTGACTAATATCCGTAAAGCCACAAGTACAATAACTAAAGTCAACAAAATCCTCGAAAGCTATTTAACATCAAATAAGACCTTAGCCGAAATACACCTTGCCCTTTACTCTGCTGCCGTCACAGTGATTGAACTTAATGGACAAAACACTTTCGACCCAAAAAATAAAAGTCACAATAGGACGATCAATTCCCCAGCTTGGAAAAAGCGGCTGGAAAATAGCGTGAACGAGCTGAGAGGCAAGGCTGATTTGCTTTCAGAATACCTAAGAGGCAACCCATCAAGAAAGGTGTATTTTAAGACAAAGGAAACCGCAATAAAAGCCGGCATACATCAAGATCAACATAACTACGCTGAGCAGCTTCGGGAACTGCAAGATCGGCTTCGACAAAAAGCCAAAGCGAAAGGAGCGAGACTGGCAAGGTATAACGAAACATCAAAAAGGAAACAGCAAAACGGAGCGTTTTTTAGAAATAGAAGGAAATTCTTTAGCTCCTTAGAAAACCAGCGACAGAGCGAACAAAGTGACCATGAAATTGACAACGATACCTTCAAGACATTTTGGTCATCGATCTGGGCTCGATCAACAGGTTTTAACGAGGAAGCTGAATGGATAAATACAATTGAAGAGCAAACATCGAACGTCCCCGAAATGTCGGTGGAAGTCTTCACGCAAGCAGACGTTGCCGCGGCAGTTAACAAGACTCAAAACTGGAAAGCCCCCGGCCCTGATAGACTTCAAAATTTCTGGTTGAAACACTTTCCAGCAGCTCATAAAAGCCTGGCTCGCTGCTTCACCGAAGTATTAGAAAATCCCCTGGATTTTCCGGAATTTCTTTCCAAAGGCAACACAATCCTGCTTTACAAAAAAGGTGATCAAGGTGAGCCTAGGAACTACAGGCCAATCACATGCTTGTCTGTCGTCTACAAAATTTTTACCTCCGTGGTAAGTGAAAAAATTTATCAACATTGCACCGCCAACAACATACTTGAAGAAGAACAAAAAGGTTGCACCAGAGCTGCACTCGGATGTAAGGAGCAGCTAACAATAGACGCTGTTGTACTAAAACAAGCCCAGACACATAAAATAAATATCAATGTCTGCTACATAGACTACAGTAAAGCGTTTGATTCCGTACCGCATGACTGGCTGATAAAAGTTTTAGAAATATATAAGATATGCCCACGTGTAAGAAAATTACTACAACATCTAATGGGCAAATGGAGCACTAACGTCCATGTATATAATAAAAACATCGGAGCAGTTCAAATTAAAAAGGGCATATTTCAGGAAGACTCCCTGTCGCCATTATGGTTTTGCTTAGCACTAAACCCCATGTCGAAGCTCCTTAACGATACAAGAGCGGGCTATAAGGTCAATGAGAGGGATCACCATAGTTTAACACACCTGTTATATATGGATGACCTAAAATTATATGCGGGAACACCATACAAACTTAAGTCCTTGATAAAAACTGTGGAAACATTTAGCAAAGATATACGGATGTCATTTGGGCTAGATAAGTGCTCCACAGTCAACATCAAAAAGGGAAAAATCGAGGTACGGCAGGAAGTAGTGTGTAACATCACGGAACTCCCCCCGGAGGAAACCTATCGATATCTAGGAATCCCTCAAAACCAGACAATTGATCACAGGGCAATTAAAGAGGAATTTAAGAAAAAATATACCGGTAGACTCACAAAACTCCAAGCTTACTAGTAGGAATCTCATCGAGGCTGTAAACAGTTGGGCAGTGCCGGTATTAGCGTACTCTTTCGGCATAATAAAGTGGTCGAGTACTGATCTGGATGACCTAGACAGACTTACACGAAGGCAGCTGGGGAAATTTAGAAGCATAACTCATCAGTGGACAGATTGTATCTGCCCCGGCGAGAGGGGGGAAGAGGCCTCGTCAACATAAAAAACCTATGTCTAAGACTGGAAAATGATATGAGGCAACGGTTCCGCACCTCCAGTGGAGTAATAATGAGATCGATAGTGGCAAAAGATGACAGATACACAGTTCTGGATTTAAGCCAGCGAGATCGCCTTTTAGAAATTAGAACTAATGAGGATCGCATCAACAATTGGTCCGAAGGAGCAATGCATGGTAGATACCCTAAACTTCTAAAAATGGAAGGGGTAGATAAACAGTCTTCCTTGCGATGGCTGGAGGAGGGGCAGCTCTTCCCAGAAACAGAAGGATTCATGATCGCTAAACAAGACAGGGTGATTAGAACGAAGAACTATGAGAAGAATGTGCTAAAACAAGATGTCGTCGACAAATGTAGAAAATGTTTTGCTGTGGGTGAAACCATCGAACATATTATGGCAGGATGCCCTGTATTGGCAGACAACGCATACCTGGGGCGACATAACCAGCTCGCTAAGATAATCCACCAACAACTAGCCATTAAACACAAGCTACTAGACCAAACAACACCTCCATATTATAAATATACCCCATCACCTGCACTTGAGTCCGCGGAAGCAGTTTTGTATTGGGACCGACCCAGCACCACCGACCGAACTATTGACTTTAATAGACCTGATATTATCATAATAAATAAGGCTGGAAAAACTGCTGTTATCATTGATATATCAGTGCCTCTATCGCACAACATCAGTAGAGTGATCCGGGAAAAGACGACAAAATACGAAAACCTATCGTTTGAGTTAAAGCACCTATGGAAGTTGCGAAAGGTAACCATCCTACCCTTCGTAACCTCGGTGGAGGGAATTGTCTTCAACGATTTCCTACGAAATCTCACCGAACTAGAATTACCACATTCCATCTGTAAAGTGGGGCAGAGAGCTGTGCTCCTACAAACCTGCCACATAGTTCGAAAATTTTTAAACTGAGCGAGAGGAGCTGAAGTACTTTCTCGCTCAGTATTAAATACCGCGACATCCGGCTAGTGCCGAGAGGTGACAATAATAATAATAATAATAATAATAATAACAATAATAATAAGCATAATCTTGTGCCAGCCTACTAGAGGCTGGGGAGATGTCAAACTGGGCCGGGATACTGGGCTGTTAAAATTTCCAATAAGCTTCCAGATAGTTTAAGATGTCTCCCATTACATCAATTTAAAAGCAGAATTTAAGGATGTTTTAATAGAAAATGTTTTTTATAGTAATGAGGAATTTCCTACATTTGTATTTTAGCAGTATTTTAGCATGATTTCATAAGTAATGTACTGTGTCCATTGTACATGTACCCAATTTTTATGTAAATGTGAATGTGTAAATATGATTTTAACATAATTTTGATTTTAGTGTGAAAGACTAGCATATTTAGGCATTTTTATAAACAATAGATTGATATGTCCACAAAGATGCTAAGCATACTGCACTTACACATTCGCAGCATACAGAAAAACTTTGATAATCTTCTAGCCTTTTTACATACGTATAAATTAAATTATAATGACATTATAATATTGAGTGAATGCTGGAAGGTGCTTGGTGCTGCTTCTTTTAACATCGAAGATTATGTAAATTATTACAATAATGCAAGGTTTAATCAAAATGATGGTCTGTTCATCTTTACCAAGTTGGGATTGAGCGTGGAATTTACCAATAAGAATAAGAATATATTTATTTCAAAGACCAATACAATTTTGGTATAGAAAAAGTCAAATGGTATTGCATACACAGTATACAATACCTAAATGATTGCATGCAATACAAACCAACTTAAAACTATTTATTAAATTTACCATTTCCATCACATTATGACAAATTTAACATTAAGAATTCTTCAACACTATAAACAGTACCTTTTTAACCTCAAGCCTATACGATTTAATATTATTAATCATTTTAATCCTAGGAGGTAGCTTATTAAAAAAGTTTTATTGCCACATAGAGTGGGCTCTGTTCAAACAGAGATAATCTATGTGCAGGCACGATCAAATTATTCCTGTGATTCGTATTATAATTAAGGAAAGTCGCGTTCGAAACAAACTTGTGTAGATTTAGTTTCACAGAAACAAGCAATTCCATTATGTAAATACTTGGCAAAGTGAGTATCTGTAAGCTTGTAAATAAATCACGACAAGAATGTCCCTGACTCACCCCTATCATACTTCTAAAGACCCTCAGAAATTCGCTTGATGCTCCCCAGAATACAATACCATATTTAATTCTTGAGCAAAACCGAGCATAATAATAATATGCCAATACAGTGCTCTTACTTGCTATACATCGAAGGCTACCAATTGCATAGCACATAGAGAATAGTCCGCTACACACTTCATTAACATGAACTTTCCAATTAAGTGCATTGTCCAAGTTCAAGCCCAGAACCTTAGTGTGCTCCACCTGTGCAATGGTGCGACTATGTGATCTAATTAAAAAAAAAATCATTCATGTGGGAATTCCTAGGGGTAAACTGTATGAAAACTGTTTTGGTGGTATTCAAACAAAGCCTATTGTGATTAAACCAAGAGCGGAATGTATCTAACATACGCTGCAGTTTGCTCACTGAACCAGCAGTTGAGGACTCATAACATAACCAAGAATTGTCGTCAGCAAACATGGTAAGATCTTCTATCTAGATCATTGGCGAATATCAGAAATAACAGAGGTCCAAGGATGGAAACTTGTGGAACCCCAAGATCCAAAGCCATGGCATCAGATTGAACACCATTGATTTCAACAATCTGAGATCTAAAAGAAAGATAGGATTTCACCCATTCCAGGACTTTACCTCTTAAACCATAACTCTCAAGTTTGTCAATCCGCAGCTGATGGTCTACCAAGTCAAATGCCTTGCTAAGGTCCATGAAGAGTCCCAAACATTTATCGTTTTTATCTAGATGGTTATAGAGTTCGCCCAAAAACTGCTACGAAATCCATGCTGACAAGTTGTAAATAAACGGAATGAGTTAAAAAAAGCTGAAATTTGATTTAAAACAATTCGCTCAAGTACCTTAGACACTGCACTTAACAGGGATATAGGACGATAATTATCTACACTTTTTTGTCACCTTTTTTGAATAAGGGAATAATTCGGGCTGATTTAAATATAGTGGGAAAGGTGGCTTTTTCCAGTGAATAATTAATAAGGTAGCATAATGGTTTGATAATATAGGTGATAATTCTTTTAATAAAATTAACTGAAACGCCATCCAATCCACATGCATTCGATTTTTTTAGACCAAGAACAACCTCGGCGACATCTGACTCCACGGTTGGAATAAAGAACATGCTATTTATATGATAGGGCAAGTCGAATGTAACATCGCGATTTCGAAAATTGTTATTATTAGCTAATGCCTGTGGAGTTTCTGTAAAGAATCTGTTGAATTCATTTGCAATTATTTTGCTGTCTCTAGTTTCTGAATTCCTTACACAAATACTGTCAACCGAGTTAGAATTCAATTTGGAGTTACCCAGGGCATCCCCAACAATTCTCCACACTGTTTTACCCTTGTTTGTTGATTGATTGTATAAATTATCATTATGCATTTTTTTAGCAGCTTGAATTACTTTTTTGTAAATCTTTTTGTATTTCTTGTAATATTCTTTATCATGAAGATTACCAGATGCTAGACTCTGCCTATATAGTTGTTTAAGCCTTTTTGAAGAGGTACGGATACCCAGAGTCACCCATTTGTTCCTATGTGGCTGATTGTTAACTTTTTTTAGAGGAAATGACAAATTTATATAATGCGACAAAGTAGACATAAATATATCAAATGCAGAATCGACACTGCTGGCCTCATAGACTGGCAGCCAAGTTTCCCTATTGCACATCAATATGTGAAAAAAGAAGGAATTAAAGTTTTCATTATTAAAAATTATTTTACACTCGTACTTATATATACAGTTCCTATTATCAACTGTTTGAATAAATATTCTCTGCTGAGAGTGATCCGACAATCCATTAAAGTCAATCTTACTATCTATACTGTACAGGTTAGCGAGGTTTGAGCATATATAATCAATAGCTTTAGGTCTTGTATTATGTTTACGAGTGGGACCATTTACATGAAACTTTAAATTGTGTGATTTAAATAAGTCAAACAAATTGTTGCGATGAATATTATTAATATCAAGGAAATCAATATTAAAGTCTCCACTGATGATATATTTATCGTGACTTTTTTTAGAAATATTTGCTTCAATAAACCCAAACATGACATCCATGAACATCAGATCACTGACAGCCGATGGAGATCTGTAAATACAAAATATCTTTAAAACAGTGTTATTTTTTAATATGATTTCTGCACAACATACTTCAAAGAGAAACTCAGTAGATACATCTTTAATTGACAAATTGTTAGCAGACTTGCAAAAATTATCTCTACAAAATATTGCTACACCACCTTTATGTCCATTAGTTCTACAAAAACTACTTGTGAGTTGATATCCACCAATGATAACATTACTAAAATTATTTTCAATAAAGTGTTCTGACAAACAAACAATATCTACCTTATTGGTGGATAGATCCACCTCTAATAAATCTAAAGTACTCCTTAGTCCCTGAATATTTTGGTGACAAATTGTGACAGTTCCCTTTTGTCTTATAAGCTGCTCTACTGTATCGCTTCTGGTTTCTGATAATTGCTATGCCTTATAATTAATAGTAATGCGGTTTTGCTCAGCATGTTTTAAAAACATAGGACATTTTGGAAAATAAGCTGTATGACCTATGTTAAAATCGGTTTGGTGATTATTAGACAACTTACAGTTAATACAGCTTTTGTTTGCGGTATTAGGACAATCTTTGCTGCCATGCTGAGGACCATACTGAATTAAGAACATCAAAAGTAACTTACAAAATTAGTTCGAAATTGATGGGATATCATGTGGAATCACATGCTGTTACAGGCCACCGTCTAGTGATGTTCAAGGCTTCTTGAATGTCTAGAGGTCTATTTCTATCAAATAATGCATTTGGTGAAATTGAAATCTTGATTGGTGATATTAATATAGATATACTAAAAAATCAGGATAACTATAACAAGAGATATATGTCAATACTAAACATGTTTGGTTCTCAATCAATGACCAATGGCTACACTCGTGTAATAATCTGTGTATATATCCATGATCGTCCTGATTTGCTGAACTTGGTTAGTCATTCTTATAGCACAAGGAATAAGGTTAATTTACAGGACCTATTCTATTTCTTATCTATACTAATGATATTAGCGACCTATGCAGTGAGAACTGCAAAATTACTAACTATGCAGATGACACAAATATCTTAGTTACAGCTACCTCTACACCAACTATGATTGAGTCTGCCAAAGAAGCATTGGAAAGGGCCTATGAGTGGTTTGCAAAAAATAAACTAGTATTGAATAGCGATAAAACAAATATGATTTTATTTAAAACAAATCGTTCAAAAGTTGACCAACCGCAATGTCTAGACATTAGGGGGGTGGATTTAAAATTTTCAAATTGTATTCAGTTTCTAGGAATTATGATAGATGACCAACTCTGTTATGATAAACACATTGATTACCTATTGGCCAAGATTAACAGAAGTTGTTATTCTCTAAGAATATTGGCTAAATATGTTGATTACTACACTAAAAAAAAGGTGTACTTTTCTAATGTTGAATCACATATTAGGTATGGAATCATCTTGTACGGGAATTGCATAGATATGGATAGAATTTTTATAAGTCAAAGGAGAGCGTTGAGAATTGTTTTGAACCTGCCTTTGCGAGAATCATGTAGAGGAAGATTTAGAGGTAAAAATATCTTGACTGTAGCTGCAATTTACATTCAAGACTGTATAATATTTTTCTTTAAGAATAGATCTCTCTTTGTTAGCTGTGAACCACAAAGTACCTACACCACGCGAACTAGAAATTTAATCTATCCACAGCACCGACTGAAAATGTTTGAAAATGGGGCATTTTATTCATGTATAAAATTTTATAATAGTATATGAACTAAAAATTATTAATACCTTAAGACTTCTTAAGAAATCATTGTTCAAATTCTTATCAAACATTGAGCCATACATCCTTAATGAATATTATAATTATGTGGGTATCTGGTAGGTAGAATGACGATAGATCTCTCTTTTTTGTAACACTATTTCATTTTATGTAACATAATATTGAAATAAAGATTAAAGTGCTTTAACTATATTAAATAAAGATATATGTGTTGCTTCAACTTCTGTTAGTTTTAACAGCACATGGTTACCTTTGCTAAAAACTGAAGTTGACAAGGGACATTTAAAAATTAACTAAACCTTTTAACAAAAATCATTGAATTCTTCCTACACGCATAACACGAAGTATCACCTCATTATTACACTCACCTAAATAGACCACTAACCAGTAATTGTACGATATGATATTATTGCCATCTTGTCAGTCTATTCAAAACTTGACAAATTTTTGCGATAGCTTTTTACTGTTATTTACATTTACTAACCATTTTCATTTTTAGATTTGTTTCTTGACGACGGGGACAGATTTGATCCTCGAAACGTTGAAGGTTTGTTTTCAAGTTGTCTTTAGGTATTTCAGCTACGTTAGGGTCAGTAAACTAGCCCTTGTGCTCTTTACATCCTGGAGCCAGAGCCGAAGAGGCTCTATATAACCAATTCAAAACGATAGTGGAGAGAAAACCCAAACATTTGTAAGGTAAAACATAAATCCTCCACAAGTCTAGAGAGCCAGCGTCCACTTTGTCTCCCGAGCTTCCGCGCAAAATATTTCGTAAAAAGTGCATCCAAAGTACGGGCACGTATTACAATAGGTAATATTTCACTTTTCGCATGGCCCTCAACTAACCCAAACTAACGCAAACTAACCCAAACTAACGCAAACTAACCCAATATAACGCAAACTAACCTAAACTAACGCAAACTAACCGTAATTAACCAAAGTAAAGACAAGCGCGCGTAGCGCGCTTGTCTTTCGTATTCCAGATTAAGCAAACATAATCGAAACTAACTTTAACTAGCCAAACAAGCGCATTGAGACGAGCGCGCTACCCAAACTAA
>MU184299.1:0-47998 GCA_016904865.1 Pissodes strobi | reverse complement strand
TAACTAGCCAAACAAGCGCATTGAGACGAGCGCGCTACCCAAACTAACTCAAACTAACCCAAACTAACCAAGACTTAACCCAAACAAATCTAACTATGATTTTGGACGTCGCAAAATATCGGCCCCTAAATGGAGACCCTAGGGTCCAAAATATTTTTAACGATTTAAGCGGCGCCCGCCGAACATCCCTGCCGAACGTCAACCCTTTCGGACGTCAAATCGCCTTTTTTTCTTTCGCACAGCCTCGCCCCTAGAGGCCTCGACTTTCTAATGTCCAGATTCGGTCGTCTTATCACCGAAAACCCTCGCCGGCTGATTTTCGTCGAACTCGGACTTGCCTAAAGACGAGTTCTATTCCGAGCTCACGTTCCCTAATACAAAGAATTTCAGATCCCAGAAAAATTAAAATTTTCAGACGAACTTTACATTTTACGAATTCAATGAATATTTGAACTCCTATCGAAAAACTGTATAGGAACTTTTCGATGGACCTTAAAACGACGCAAATACTGGCGCAAACCGATTTGAGATACCTCTTTTCGTTACCTAGAAAAAGGCGAAAATATGAAAATCACGTTTGGTCAATTAAAAAAAAAAACGAAACGTCGCGTCGTACAATCAAACTGGATACGACACATTATAGTACCCGACGAGACCCATATTTTTCCCATTTAAAGTTTATCTCTAACTGTTACCATTTTCGAATTATAGCCGATTTTCTGAAAATCTCGATTTTTTTAAGCCATACCCCTGAAATTTTCGATTTTTTTTTTGTTGAAAATACCCGTTTTCATGACGGAATCGATTAAAGGGGTCCATTTACATGTCATTAACGTAAAAATTAAATTTTTAAAAATCCTACACGTCGTCCAAAATGGCGATTTTCCGTTTTCGAAATCGATGGGGCCCGATTACGGGAAATGGGTTCGTCGGATCGAAAATCACGCAGAATATTTTTTTTAAGTCAAATGCGTGCGGGTGCTCTTTGGAGGGTCTCGTTCGCCCATCGTCAAAATTCGACCTCGTCCGGCTCCTATTGCGGAACCTATTCGCGGTACGTTCCCGCCGACGTCAAATTCACTCGGCCCCTAAATGAGCCCCTAGGTCTCAAAAATGTTTTTTTCGTGTATAGGACCGCCCGCCGAACAAAATTGACCAAAACTATGATTTTGGACGTCGCAAAATATCGGCCCCTAAATTGAGCCCCTAGGTTCCAAAATATTTTTAACGGTTTAAGGGGCGCCCGCCGAACGTTAACCCTTTCGAACGTCAAATCGCCTTTTTTCTTTCGCACAGCCTCGCCCCTAGGAGCCTCGACTTTCTAATGTCCAGATTCGGTCGTCTTATCACCGAAAACCCCCGACGGCTGATTTTCGTCGAACTCGGACTTGCCTAATTCTTTTCAATTTTAACTTTTTGAGCATGCGGAAGCTCGGGAGACAAAGTGGACGCTGGCTCTCTAGACTCTTCTTGGAACATATCTACTACAGTACTTGTTATGACAGGAAAATGGCAACACTGCCTTGAATGTCAGATTATGGCATATTTGCACATACGGGTGTTGTCACCTAGGTGCAATATAACTATGATGAGAGTTCTCTAATGATGTTAAAACTATATTAGGTAGTTGATGATGTTAGTCGCTAAGTGGATTGTTGGAATTGTCAAATTGTTGATGTTTGAATTTAAAATGTTATTAATTACTATGATGTTGGTTACAGCAAGTGATAAATGTTTTTAAATTAAATTAAATAAATTAAAATAAATATGTTTTTTAAATTTGTATTGCATCCAATTCTGAATTTTGTATATCTGAACCTTTTGTTTTAAAACAATTTTTGACATATGTTAGACATTAGACATAAATGAATTTGAATTATAGTCGCCTTCCACTTAACGAGGCGGGTCGTGATCTCCGAATCAAATCAATAAAACCAGTGGTTCTAAAAATATTTGGCAATATAAAAAGCAATATGGCGGCCTATAAACAGCTGATGTTCTATAAAATGTTATTATAATAGGTTAAAGTTGACTTTAAACTGACGTGAAAGTGACAATAATTTTGGCAAGGGATGAATTTATCCGGTTTCAAAATTATAAGCAATTTTTCGCGAGGTTAATCCAGCATAAACGGTTTAGGTTTTGGGCATAATCTAACGTTTTCGCGACAAAACCTGAAGTAGGGGAAATGTTGATGACGTCATCGTTAGGTTAGCCAAGCATAATCCGGTCTGGAGCAGGTTTTGCTTGGGTTACGTCATTTGCATCAGACAGAAACTAGCGTTTTCGCCAACAAAACCGAAGTATCTCCAAATCTCTAGTGTATCATACATTTATGTTGGTGGGGATAGGTATATAACGGATAAAGGTTAATTCATCATAAATTAGCATAAACTAAACCCAATTCGCGAAAAATCCCTTTATATTTTAGAGGTACGTTCAAAAAGTATGTGCTTCTATCCGAGACTCACGATTTATTATCTGATAAGAAACGAGTTTTAGGCAAGCACCTATTCAAGTCATGTGACTTGGCGGAAAGCCTAATTAACATTTTTGTAAACTCTGGAATTTTATACGTCTGTTTCTTTTCCAAACAATAAGGGTGAATAAGTCTATCGTGTTTATGATACGGCTGTGCTTATAATGCTATTGTAACATGAATTTGAGAAAAATAAGGTTAAATTAGTTGGTCGTAGATAATTTCATAACCCGCCTCGTTAAGTGGAAGGCGACTATATAAAGTGTTGGCTGCCTGTATCCAACAAGATACCATATTTTAGAATCGAACAGAAATTATACTTGGCAACACCTATGCGTACGTCAGTTGAGCCGTGCCAACTGCCGAGCTAATTTAAGAAATAATGTCATGTTGACGTTTGCGCCAGAAATATTATTTATTTATTTATTTTAATTTATTTTATTTATTTATTTATTGAGTACAAGAAAGTTTAAATTTATTTAGAACAACAGTACTTACAGAAAATATTTCCAAATAGTACAGCAATCAATCACAGTATCAATAAATGCAATACAAACAAACTTAAAAACATTACACACCAACACAGCGACTACAATACTATAAGCAAATCTGATATCAATAATAAAAAAAATACAGAGCCATATAAGGCAGGCACATGTCATGACGGAAATGCAAGGCCCCATGGACACAACAGCCATCGAACGAGTGGTCATGCTAGTGAGATAAGATACGCGGTAGCTCAGTTTTAAAGTTGTGCGTAGACCAGCCCAGTTGAAATTCAGTGGGAACATTATGCCCAACGTCAGTGCGATATCCGTGTACCCGTGTACCGAAAATCGATCAATCAGACGAGTGTACCGTGGCGGCGTCCGAAAATTGATCAAAGCGAGTAGACAGGGCCGTTCTTAGGGGTGTGCAGGTTGTGCAGGCACAAAGGCGGCGAACCTTAGGGGCGGCCGCAGGTCGCCAGTGGAACCAGTAAAATACTAAATGTATTTTACTGGTCCCACGGTTTGAATATTAAAAATATGCAAAACTAAATTTCATACTTAAGAGATTCCACAGAAGCAAAGTTTAAAACTTAAAACCCTTTATAGTATTCGTAATATTCACATTGCAAACATCAGTTTTTTTATGCTTCAATATAATAAAAATGGATTTATTGTATATTTTTGGTTGTCGATCACACAAAAAACGCCGTCTCTACTCTCGTCAAAGAAAGAAAAATTCGCCAGGATATAGGGCGTCCCACGGCCCGGCCCGCACGGTAGTTTGGATTTTGTGAAGCAAATTTTTTACCTTTTCAATCCATTCATAACTTGTAAAATAGCTAAAGCGGAATAAACTGTGACCACAGAAATGTTTAGCTTTCTTGTTACAAAATGCTGATAAGAATCACTAAACTCTTCTTCATGGTTAAATTTCTTATAATAATAAAATATAAACGTTTGATACATCAATTCAAGCCACCATAATGCCTACTGCTTTACTAATTCAATTTTTCTTGATTTTCAATAACGATTGCTTTCTTTCATCATTATCCTTCTTTCAAGCTTCACCAAGAGTAGCTTTTTCGTAACGTAAATACAATTTGATTTCATATAACTTGTAAAGGATACTATTTTAAATACTAAGTACTAAGGTAAACATGTGTAGTTCCCATAAAAGGGGATGGTTATTCTTTGAATAAAGAATACTTATTTTGCTTATGTTGGGAGTTTTACTGCTAACTGGCTTCCCAGTGTTTTTATTGAAAATACATTTTAACATCTATTACCAACATTCTAGATTTCGAAATTCACTAGATTAAATAATCTTCAGTAATCTTTCTTTATTATTATTTTTTTTTCTTATTTGGTTTTATAATACTTTTATTAACTTTCCGGACAACTTTTGTTTTTGTTTTTTTCTTATTTTGTTTTATAATACTTTTATTACCTTTCCGAATTTTTTTTTACGTTTTCATCAATTTTTCCCATTTTTTTTAAATTTCCTTTATAATGCATTTTTTTCTTCTCATTTTTGCCATCGCCGACCTTGTAGCTGGACTCCTTCGCCTTTTTTTCACCGAAAACCGCGTTTCTCTAACTTTTTTTATTATTATTATTTTCTTATTTTGTTTTGTAATACTTTTGCTAACTTTCCGAATAATTTTTTACGTTTTCTTCAATTTTTTCCCATGTTTTCGAAAATTTTTGGGTATCCAAGGAGGTTGAAGAAATATCGGCAAAAACCTTTTTTTTTTCACCAAAATCCCCCCTTAAATTAGAGCCCCGGTCCCCCCAGATGGTCAAAGGTAGCCCCCGTATATAAAAATATAAAAATTTCGACCCTGTCGCTCTTCCCGTTCTCCCGAAATTAATTATTTTATTTTTTGTTTTCTTCTCCCCCCACGTCTGGCCGAACAGGTGGGAGGTACGGGGGGTCCAGTTTTCGGTCAGGATCCTCATTTTACCCCGGCTTAACTTCTAAATTACAAATTAATAAATATGCAAATTCTTCCTAAGTCAAATTTATGCGATAACAAAACTGTATGTGCTAAGATCACAATACAAAGCTGATCGACATTTCACATTATGTCACTGTTCTCCCATTTCATTCGTCAAAGTGAGCATTACGAGCCACAAGCAAAAATAAACCGAGCAAATTTAGCTATAAGTTAACAAGGAGCTAGGTTTACAAAGATGGAAAAATTATAAATTCACCGTCGACTGTCGGTAGAGACAAGAAAAAAAAAATCTAAGGTGAGTTCTCAAAGAAATTCAATATGATATTTCATAAATTAGAAATAATATAAAAGAAACTCACCTTAGACCTTTAGAAAGTTGAATTTCCCAAATCCTCTACCGGCAGTGAACTGGAGGTCTCTTTGGCAAATCTCCGTCCCTCAGCAAATTTGGCAATGGCCTGAGTCGGGTACCCGACTTTTAAAAGTGGCGGATCAGAACCAGGAATTAGCTAAAAACACAAAAGACCAACAGAAATCGGTAATAACGTTAGGTTAGTTAAAAATTCTCCTTGTTAACTCGAACTACGCAGTTAAATGTTCCTGTAAAAGTTAACGAAATTTACGATAAATATACTAAAATAGATTGAGTAGAGGGTCCACTAAGATCATTTATTCGGCAATACTTTAAAAAAAACCCAAGATGGCCTGGAACAATGATGAATACAATTTCTAAATCTAGATTAGAAATCTATAATAAATCAAAGTATTGTCGTCTAAATCATTGATTCTAAATCCCTCTAGAACCTGAAAATTGTCTTTAAGACACTCCTAAAACAAAGAAATAAATTTGTTCAGTTAAAAGCGGAATGTGCAAAAAAACCAAATCACATTCCACCAAAAATAAAAATGGCTCTCACCTTCACGACGTGAAATTGGAGACAAAAGCAACGTTCGCCGTTCGATTTTAGAACCGGTCCAAATCGCATTCAAAGGAGTAGGAGGGAGACCATCAATTAAAATCACAATACTACTATCGCCCTCTATTCAAAGGCCAGTATAATAAAAATATTTTTATAGAAAACGACGCAAAACCAATACGACTATAATTCTAATGATAGCTCCACCTATGTACAAAAGATCTAACTTCTAGCGAAATCCTACCTAGGTACCGAAACCAAATCGCATGTATATTTGCATAAAAATCACTTTGCAATATAAAAATCTTAAAACCTGAAAAAACCATGTAACGAATTATTTCGTTACACATGTCCTGAAAATTCCAACCCTCTAGCTATACTGGAACATGCTTAATTAAAGGGGCGTTTCACTTTGATAAGCATTTTTTCTGACTTTACCCTCGCTAAAGAAATTTCACTTCGAAAATATTTTTGTTAAAAAAAATACTTTTTTAAAATATAGGGGCGGCATTTTTATGCTTGCACAAAGGCGGCAGAGGTCCTAAGAACGGCCCTGCGAGTAGATCAGGGCAATCAATCTCACTTGTGATGATTTTATAACTAAACAGTATTGTTAAGAAAATTCGACGAGTCTCCAGGCTATCCAACCCCAACAGAGTCAGCCGTTGAGTGCAGGAAAAGACACTTCTTTCGATGCGAAGTTTCCTGAGTAGGAAGCGGACAAACCTAGCCTGAACACGCTCAATCCTATTAGAATGGGTCCTATAGAAAGGGGGCCAGACAATACAGCAGTATTCAAGGTGACTCCGCACCAATGAGTAATAAAGTATCTTTAAACCATGGATATTAGTGAAGTCAAAATATGTTCTCATAATGAATCCAGCCGCCCTGAATGACTTGGAGATCACACTATTTATATGTTCATTAAACCTCAATTCAGTATCGAAGATGACCACAAGATCATTGATCAAGCACACTCTGAGAAGGCTTATATTGGAAAGAGAGTAATCAAATAAAATTGTTTTTTTCTTGCAGGTAAATGTCATAACCTTACACTTCGATAAGTTCATCTTCATGCCATTGACAGCACACCAGTCAGATATCTTACAGATTTCACGTTGCAACTGAAGGCAATCGTCCTCGCAGTAAATCCTTTAAGTCGTCAGCATAGAATAGAACGTGTGCATGCACAAACTGTGAGGCAAGGTCATTGTCAACCCTATCAAAGGCCTTAGCAAAATCGAAATATGCACTGTCAATCTGAGCTCCAGCGTCGATTGCCGTTGCCAGATCGTTAGAGTACAGACAGAGGTTCGTTTGGCAGGAACGTCCAGTCATAAAACCATGCTGACGTTCAGATATAATATTTTTAAAGTTAGGCTTCAGTGTGTCAACAACAATCGACTCAAGAACCTTGGCCATACAATCAATACCAGATAGAGGACGATAATTCTCTATATCATCCCTGTCTCCACTCTTCCAGACTGCAGTCACATGAGAACATTTCCAAAGGCCAGGAAATTTGCCCGTAACTGACTGCAGTCACATGAGAACACTTCCAAAGGCCAGGCAATTTGCCCGTATTCAAGGAGAGTTGATAAATGTAACTAAGAGGAACTGTCAGTGTTGGGCTACAATTCTTGAGGAATGAGGGGGAAATTTTATCTGGCCCAGGTCCCTTCCCTTCGTCGAGATGGACTAACTTATCAAATACTACAGAACTCAGAGTCAAATACTCCAAATAGTACTTACAGTTAACAATTATTCTTAAGTTTTCTAAAATCGACCTATGTTAAAACCTTGAAGATAATTCTTAAACGTATTTAGGCTATATCTAAAAATGTAAATGTTGGTAAATATTTCGTTATAATTATTTGTTAGATTGTTACAAAATCCTTGTTTACCATAGTTGGTTCGATGTTGCCCATTATGAAATAAGCATTGCAACCGTGTTCTCCTTTGAGGCACTCTAATGAACACTTTATCTAACAGGTAATCACACTCAATTTGCCCATGAATTAATTTATACAAAAAATAGCCAAGACTCCTTCCCTTCTTACTTTAAGACTTTCTAGCCCTGCCAATTGAATGCGTACCTGATAGTCAATATCTCTGTATGGAAATCGTAATTTTACAAACTTATTTTGCACTTGTTCTAGTCCATCGATATAACAATTATACAAAGGACACCATATTACACTACAATACTCTAAAACACTTCGAACAAGGCAGTTGTACTGTACAATGACTTAATAGCTCTAATATCACATTATGTCTGAACAGGTACGACGTAGAAAACCAAGCATTCTAGATGATTTTAAAATTACCGCGTCAATGTGTTTTTTAAAACTTAAATCGCTACTAAAAATGTCTCCTAAATCGTTAAAACTATGTACATTCTCTAAAACACAATTCGCAATGGAATAGTCACACATAACGAGTCGTTTACATTTAAAAAAACGCATGACTTTACACTTACTAACATTTAATTCAAAACAATTTGCATTACACCAGTTGACTAAAGAATCCAAGTCTGACTGGAGGGCTAATCAGTCTTCTTTAGTTTTAACCTTGAGGAACAGTTTAAGGTCATCTGCATACATGAGACATTTACAATTACTAAATTGAGACACAACGCTGTTAAAATATGTTAAAAATAATACAGGACCCAAATGGGACCCCTCCGGCACGCCCGAAGTCACTTCTATTTCTCGAGACAGCACGTCACCAATCTTTACACACTGTTTACGGTCTGTGAGATAAGATTCTATCCAATTAATGTATGGTCCCGAAACTCCTGTTGCACGTAGTCTCTGCACAAGCAACCGGTGCCACACTCGGTCGAAGGCCTTCGTTAGGTCGGTGTAAACGGCATCAACCTGAAATCCATTCTCAACTGCATTAACTAGGTAGTCGTGGAAAATTCCTAGGTTGGTAGCCGTTGATCTGCCCTTAAAAACCCATGCTGCTCCTGAGCTATGCATTGTTTAAATGATGAGAATATCTAGTCAGTTACGATAGATTCAAATATTTTGGACATTACTGGTAACAGAGACACTCCTCGATAGTTCCTCACGTTCTCACGTTGTCCTGACTTATAAAGAGGCACAAGCCAAGATTTCTTCCATAAGGTCGGAAAAACGCCACTGTCAAAATATCTTTGAAAAAGCGCACACAGTGGTCTTGCTAGAGAACAGCAACAGTTTTTTAGTAATATAGAGGGTATTCCGTCAAAACCCGTGCTCTTGGATTCCTTCAGAGTGCTAAGTTTTCCAAGAACTTCTTCATAAGTAAATCGTCGATGTGTAAGATCCACTCGTTCTGTTTCTGCAACAGCTGGTTGTGTAAAGTTTGAATAATCCTTGTAGCAGTGCTGGAAATAATCAGCAAAAGCCTCCTCAATGTCTTTAGGATTACTCCTTTCAACGTCGTCCAGAAACATCCTCTTTGGAAAACCGACGTCTTTCCTTAACGAGTTAACATAAGACCAAAGGTATTTTATATTGGCTGGCATCATGTGTTCAGTATTGGTAACATACATTAAGTAGCTTAGGTCAATTAGACATTTTGATTCCCGCCTAACTATCGAATATTGTAGATAATCTTCTCTTTTATTGGACTTTTTATATTTCTTGTAGGCTGTGTTTTTTTTTATTTATAATCCTTTTTGTTTCTTTGGTGTACCATCTTGGGTATTTTTTACTGTTTCTAGTTCTCCTTGGAACAAACTGATTAATTACCCCATAGAGAATTTGATAAAAAAAATCTCCACAGGGTTGTTTGCGTCTTTGCACTCGTTGAACTGGGTCCAGTCAACTTCTGAGAAGCAAGCATTGAGGCCTTGATAATCGGCCTTAAAAAAACCTACTCCAAGCTCTCCTCGATCTCTAGGACTTCAAGAATTGAGAGACAAAAAAACATATCAATTGGAACGTGGTGTTGCACTATATTACTTATAGGCTGGCAAGCTGATTTCAAAGTCCAGTTCGAAAAATCGTCCCCAAAAACAAGGTCCAGAAATGTATTAAATTCATTTGGAATGTGATTAAGTTGTTGTAGCTCATTAAAGAGCATTCCAGAAATCAAAACGTCTGCAGCAGTAGTGGATAAATCATTGGAACAAGATGTCCTTGGTCAAAGTCCCAGTTTGTCTGAGGCAAGTTAAAATCACCCGCGATCAAAGTCCTAGCTTTTTTGTGCTTCCGTTTTAGGCTCGGTTTTAGGTCTTCTAAAGTTTGAATATACTCATCGTAAGCTGCACTCCCGGTATTAGGTGGAAAATATACGCAACCAAGCAATAAAGGACCGTTCTCTGTATTTATTAGTGCCCAGGTATCTTCAAAAGCTGGATTATCACAACCAGGAAGACTAATTGAGCTTATTCTCGAACTAACAGCAATAAGTGTTCCACCACCTCTTTGACAGTTCAGTGCTTGGTAATTTCTATCTGTTCTGTATAGACGATGTTCCGATGTAAATGCTTCCGAGCTATGAATCCCATCGTTAAGCTACATTTCAGTCAAAAATACAAAATCGTAATCGGAAGCCAGTACGGCATTCGATACCTCTGATATCTTTGTTCTGAGGCCTCCTACATTTTGGTAGTATACATACCATCAGAAAATAATCGTGAGGATCTCAATACCTTTTATGAGTGTTGGGAACAGAATTTGTTAAGTGAAAGATGTATTATTTTAGGTGACTTTAATATTAGTGAATATAGTGCCAATAAAAACTGTAGCAGGTTAGGCGATTTAAAATTTTTTTTGGAGTTTAATGCTTACTCACGATTTAATCATGTACAGAATAAGAACAATCATATGTTAGATTTAGTCATAAGTAACATTTCGGAAATAGTTGTACAAGTAGATGATATACCACTTTTGCCAGTGGATGACCATCACCCACCTTTGTCTATAGAAGTGAATATTTCTGGTAATTGCCGATCACATGGCCGTTTGAATGATGTAATTAACTATAATTTTAAAAGAGGAAATTTTGAGCTTTTGTATTGTGAATTAAATAATGTTGATTGGTCAGAGTTATGTAATGTAGCGGTAGGTAAATTTTATAACTGTGTGTATAAAACTTTTGATTCTTGTATTCCAAAGTCCAGACATTGTAAGAGAAGATATGCCGTTTGGTATAACTATGATATAATAAAGAATATCAAAAGAAAAGATAAAGTAAGGAAAAAGTTTAAGAAAACTGGTCAAATATATTGGGAATTGAAATACAAAGAGTATAGGCTGTTGGTAAAGCGCAAAGCACAACTGCTTATCATTCATATCAGCAACAAATGCAAAATTAAATTAAAGCAAACCCAAAAACATTTTGGCACTTTATTAACAGTTTAAAACGTAATTCTGATGTCCCAGAAAATATGATCTTGGATGAACACGAAATAGATGGGGCTCCAAATATAGAGGATGCCTTTGCTCGGTATTTCGGTTCCATATATGCCAACAACAACCAGAATGTTGTTAGAAATTACAGAGACCGAAATTGGAGAGGCAATTAAAAAGTTAAAAGTATGCAAGTCAGTAGCAACTGATAATGTACCTCTTATATAATTAAAGGATGTGTTGACTGTTTTGTAAGGCCTTTAAGACATATTTTTAATATTTGCTTGAGACTAGATATGTACCCCACAAAGTGGAAAGAAAGCAAAGTAATACCTATTTTCAAGTCTGGTGATAGAAATGATATTCGTAACTATAGGTCTGTTAGCATAGTTTCAGCTTATTCCAAAATATTTGAATTGATTGTTTGTGATAGAATATATTATATAGTGAAGTTAAACATAAGATCTCAGATCATCAACATGGATTTTTGCCCCACGCTCAACTGTACTAATTTAATAAATTTTACTCAGTTTATTCAGGAATCGTTTAAAGAAGGGTATCAGGTTGACGTAATTTTTACAGATCTAGAAAAAGCTTTTGACAGAGTTCAGTTTGGCGAAATAATTACCGCTCTCAGCAATTTTGGTATAGATTCTAATATAATTGTATTATTGTCATCATATTTACAAAATAGAACTCTATTTGTTGAACTTAAAGGCTTTAGATCTCAAACTTATATGCCCACGTCCGAAGTACCACAGGGTTCGAATCTCGGTCCACTTCTATACCTTTTGGTAATAAATAACATAGGCCAAAATCTTAACTTCAGTAAAGGCCTCATTTTTGCTGATGACTACAAAATCTTCCATGCAATTAAAAGTGAGGCAGATGCAATGGATTTGCAGAAGGATCTGAATGCAGTTGTGCGTTGGTGCGATGAACACGATTTAAATATGAATATAAATAAATGTGTTGTGATGTCATTTAAGTGTAAAATGTAAAAAATTAATTTTAATTATACTATAAATGATATGCCCCTGAAAAGAACTGAATTGCATTGGATCTGGGTGTTTATATTGATGCAAAATTAAACTTCAATGAACATAATATTGAGAAAATAGTTACCAGTGCCATCAACATTTTGGGTTTTGTTGTTAGGAGTTGCAAACATTTTAAAAACGTAGATTCAATAATAAGTATGTATAAATCATTAGTAGTTTTTAAAAAGAATCCCTTTTAAAGTTCGTTGGGCAAATACGAGTAGTACAGATTTGTTATTTATATATGCACCTAGAACTAATATTTATAAAAATTCTCCATTGATAAGGCTGTGTAATAATTTTAATAGGTACCTATTGTAGTAATATTGATATATTTTGTATTTCAGTTGGTGTTTAAAAAGCAAATAAAAGGAGAAATAGATATAAGGATATGCGTTCCTAGTTTGAAGGCTTAGTTTTTAGTTTGATTGTATCTATTATTGGCTTTGTAAAAGTTGTTGATACAAGAATAAATAAAAAAAATAATAATAATATGTAGAGATTTGTCAGTTTTGTTTTGTTCGATAAGTCTTTCAATGAAAATTCCTGTGCGTACTCTCAATTGTAGCACCAGCAAAAAGTTTCTTTAATCTCATAATCAATGTTGCCATTTTTACTGCAGCTTACTAGTGAGGTGAAGTCAATATTATTCATCCCACAATATTGGCTTACCGTGTCATTCTGCATTCGGATTAAATTATTGAGGACCGGTCTAAATGACTGGTGACTACAACTGATTACATTGAGATTGGTCATTAATGTAACTTCCAGCAATGCCTCAAGATCAGCTCCAATAATTGGTTTGCCCTTAATAGCGTTAGGTATAGTTTGATGAAAATATGATGACGTGATCGGTTTTATCAAAATTTTTTGCATAGTTGCTTACAGACGGACACTATATCCGAAAAATATGTTTCAGTTTCAGTTTCAAATCAGTTTCAAATCTTTATTTGTTCAATTTACATAACCAATGGTTGTAGAACATGTCAAATTATAAAAAAAGAGAAAAGAGAAAAAGAAGGTGTACATAGTCAAAAAAAAACTTATGCCAATAAAGATAAAACAATATAAAATTAAAAAGTAAACATCCATACACACACACACACACACACACAAATTATAACACGCATACAAAGAAAACAAACTACATTTATACCTTTCTAAAATCTAAAAGTCTTGTATGAGCTGCTCAACTATGAGATTTTTATCATTCAAGAATTCACTAATTGTATAGTAGCACTTTTCAATTAAAATTGATTTTAGAATTTGTTTTAATTTTTTGCTTTCCAATGATCGTAAGCTTAATGGTATTTTATTAAAAATTTTTATAAGATTAAAACTTACATTTTTTTGAATGAAAGAAAAGTGACATTTTACGTTTTTCAAGTCTTGTTTATTTCTTGTATCATGTGAGTGCTCCCTATTAGCTTCTAAAAAGAGATCCTGATTGTCCTTGACAAACAACACAGACTCCAGAATATAAGTAGATACTAGTGTTAGGATTTGGTTTTCTCTAAATTTTTCTTTACAGCTTTCTGTTGATTCTAACTTAAACATATTTCTCACACACCTTTTCTGCAAGACCAGTATCCTACCTGCCTCCGTGCTGCCACCCCAGAAAATAATTCCATACCTCAATCGAGAGTGTACATACGCATGATATGCTATTTTGCAGTGTGCTCACTAACATCTACTGCAAGAACCCTTAAGCACAGCTTATACCGTACCGAATCAGTTATTTAACTCTCCACGTGTTTTGAAGCAATAAAATCCAACCAATAGGAGCATTTTCCTCATATTCTTGGCGTCTGCAACGCGCCGAATTATATGAGGGCGACTTCGTTTATGTATGAATAACAGTACCGGTCTGGTGTCCAATGTAGTGTTATCTTTTTCTATTACGACAGTTTGCCGAATTGAAGAGACATCAACGGAGGTTGAGTCGGAAACTGAACACACCGCACAGCGTTGGACTCTCGATTTTTTGACAAGAAGCAGCAGGTTACGTTCTTAGATTGGATTGTTTGCGTGTTATTTGTGCTCGATTATTTATTTATTTAAGAGTGTTAACTTTTTTGACATTTAATCATTAAATTGTTTTCATTGTTAACCATAGTTGTACGTTGTTTTGTCTGCAAAGGGTACAAGAAAGCCAATCCAGCTTCAGGATATTTTAGTTTTCCGAAAGATGAAAGGTTGTAAGTAGATGTTTAGATTAGGTATTGAGATTAAAGTATAGTTCATTCATATCACATTGCATGATAAATTAATATTCTTCGTCGATAATTGTTTGGCTCCCTTCTGCAGGAAGTTTATCTTTTTAAACTTGAGACATAAATTGTAGTTTTGTCTAGCCCCTTAGCATCCCATAATAAAGGCAACCAATTTAGAACCGTCACACTAATATTACAAAGGTTGTATGTAAATTTCATTAGAAATAAGTAGTGAACAATGTCCCATACCTACAACTATATAAATGGCTTCGAGTGACGAAATATCAATTTATTAAGGCCGTTTGACACGATCACTTTTTTGATAAAATGTCTGCTCGTAGCAATCTTTCGAAAACGGCAATCTTACTTTGCGCTCGAAAAACACGCAGAACTTTTTCTACAGCCGCATTTTTTAAAATTAAATCCACATTTTTCTCTATACTTATTCTGAAATTTGCAAATGACTATCAGTTTTGACAGGGCTTCGAGCTAGAACAGGATAGCCAGCAACAAACTGTAACAAAAGC
The DNA here is from genome assembly GCA_016904865.1 of Pissodes strobi. Taxonomy (NCBI): domain Eukaryota; kingdom Metazoa; phylum Arthropoda; class Insecta; order Coleoptera; family Curculionidae; genus Pissodes; species Pissodes strobi. The sequence continues at coordinate 33,028 of MU184299.1, read as the reverse complement.
ACGACTGTCATTTATTTATCTTCGGTTTCCATGACCATTCATAGCACACTCGACGGAAAAAATGAGATTTTTCGTTTCCATGTTCGCGCTAGAGCGCAAAATAAGGATCCACGGCATTCGCCGATTTTGGGATTTCATTTCAATTTAGTAATTAGTTATTTTGCACGCGGCTGTAGAAAAATTGATATTCTATGTTCATATAAAAATATTTATATATTTTTTTACACTTATAAACACCCTATTCATGGTTATGTATAAATGACTGATCATTCTCGATCTCGTTTACCCTTTTTTATCAATTTCACTTCCATATCACGTTTAATTTAATTTACTAAAAATGTAAACTAAATTAAACCCAGTCCGTCTCTGTTGAGTTCCAGCTGGCCATTAAAACCTAACATTTATAATGTATGAAGGGCATGCGCGAAAAATGAGGAAAGCATGAAAAAGTCAAATCTGGCTTCATCGACATCAAAGGAGCCGACGTAGAGTTCAATAACTGATTCGGTACGGTATAAGCTGTGCCTTAAGGCATAACAGCAGGAGGCTATTTTGCCTGCTAGAGAGTCGATGTGATGTCTCCAATCCAGCCTGTGATCTACTTTAATTCCAAGGAAGGTTACATGATCCACTGTCCGAATTTCTTTATCGTTTTGTGTGTATATAGTGGAAGAATTGGTTTTGTTATAATTGAATTTTATTACTTGAGTTTTATCGACATTTAGCAGTAAGTTATTAACCGTAAACCAGTTTTCTAGTAGTGATAGTGTATTAAAGATATTTAGAGTCATGGTTTCATTGTTATCGCCACATAAAGTGACACTCGTATCATCAGCAAACTGTACGGCATTATCCACTATTTCAGCTAACTCATTCGTGTAGATTATGTACAGGAGAGGACCAAGTATGGAGCCCTGGGGAACCCCCCCACGGACAATCTCAAACCCCGACTCAAAACCACTGTCAGCAACGTATTGCTTCCTCTGAGCCAAATAGGACCGAAGGAGCCGCAGAGGCACCCCACGGACCCCACATCTATTCAGTTTCTCCAACAAAAGAGTGTGGTCGACACTGTCAAAAGCTTTTGACAGGTCTAGACACAATGTCGATGGCAAAACCTGAAAGTTGATGTCAAATAGCCGATTAGTATATTTCTTAAATAATAACGCACATACTCTAGCGTTTTCACCACCAACGATAAGAAGTCTATTCCTTTTATCTTCTACAGAGGATAGACTATTGTTAGATGTTAGTGTTGGTAGTCTTTGCTTGTCGCTTGTTGGGGACTTGCTTTTGTTTTCTTCGTGTAAATTTAAAATCTTTTGACGTAGTTCCTTTACTTCTTTCAGATGAACTTCGTTGTCCTTTTCTAGGGTCTCAATTGTGACAATCGTGCTTCTGTTTAAATCATCCAGATCCTTAATTTTTGCTTCTAACACTTCATTCAAACCTTTAACTGATTCCAGTTGGGAAGTTGCCTTCTTTTTGTTTTCCTTTAGTTGTTTAATTTCATTTTCCAAAAATTTATTTCGATGGTTTAATTTTTCTAACTGATAAGAAAAAGCCTGTTCGGCATTCGGTACTATATCATCAAAAACTTGACTATTTCGCTTTAACCTTTCCAGATGCCTATCCTTGTGCTTACTTACCTCTTGAAGCAATTCTATCTCTTGCTTAAAGAACAAAAGTTCCTTTTCACCTTCGTTGAATTTTGTTTGACAATCAGTTGAGCACAACACTCTATAACCGCCCAATTTACTACACAATATGATGCGAAACCCAATAATTATTTCACAGTCAAAATGCCAAAATCTCTACTCGAATATTGGAGCGACACAAGCACACATCGAAAGTACTGAACTAAACTCTTCTTATTATAATTTTAAAGTGCAAAAAAAAATAGTATTTGCGGTTTTTAAGAAAACGAGCTGGTAAAAATTTTTTGAGACTACTATTACCTATTCTTCTTTCGTCATTATGCATGCCCGAAACCTTTGCATGGAAAAGTTAGCAGAGATAGTGTAAGTTTGGATGGAACATGTCGGATAGTAATTATTTAATTAACACAACTGCAGTGAGTAAACTTTGTGATTTTTTTATGGCAAGTAGAAACATTTGCGCAGCATTTAATGTGTGGGAGATGGTAAAGGAAGTAACGTAGAATGTAAGTATTTTTATTATTGTGGTAGCCAATAAGTGCGCAAAGTAAATAATGGCCGTAAAATTGAATGATCCAGCGATTTTTGTGATCTAATCTGTTCTATTTAAGGTCTTTCAAACAAATAAAAAAAGCACATAATTCTGTGGATTGTTAAGTTTACTAGAACCAAAATTGACAAAGAAATTCGTTGAACTAATTCACAAATAAATTACCCCATGTAAAACTAGCCTTAGAAAAGATCTTGTAATCCTGAAGACCGCGAAGAAGAGGTAAATAAATATTATTATACCTACTTATTGGTTTTTATTTATAAATATTCATGAGTTTAAAATGTATGACTTAGTCTATAAGGTGTATCATCCTCCAAGATTTTTACAAATCACTCAGAGTTTTACATTTTGAGCTACAATTTACTTTAAAATATCCAAGTTGCAAATCTCTACTGTGCATTTGAAACTCATTGCCTGAGATTTTATGCTTTACTTACTGCGAAAAAATGCATATAATATCTCCTTCTGTTAGGTCATATGGAAGACCACCAATAAAAAGCCAAGCACTATCTTTATACTGATCATGCCAAGAGCTTTTACTTGTGCTTTGAAGCTCTTGCTGACTTAATTTTGTCACATTTTTCATATTCCTACGATGGTAAAAATTATTTTAGTTTCGTGAGAGTAGATACATACATAACTACTTACGTAAGATAATTCATTCCTAGGATGTTGTCCTTTCAAATCCACAAAATGATTCGACAAACTCTAGAGAAGGAAATATAAACTGAACCACAGCTTTGTCTTTGAATAAGAACTATACGTTATGTACTATATAGGTTGTCATCATCATCTAAGTAATTATTGGATATAGCCCCATTATAATAAATACCCAAAATTATAAAAATATATACATAAAATCTTGTCTCCGCGGATGCACTTTCAAATTTACTTCTTTAATGCATTAGAATATCTAGAAATATAAAAAATCACGAATTTTTATGATGGGGCTATATCCAATATATATTCGTCGGAGTCCATAGAAAAATATTTTATATTTTTTAAGGAAATTGGAGACTAAAATACTAAAAATACAACTAACCCAAAGAAAATATTTCAAACACAACACACAACACATTTAACAATTTACAGTACACAATCACAATCAATACACAATCAGAGAAAGAACATCATACCGGAAGGCGATATTTCAGTTCGTAGTGCACTTGTGAATCAGATACCGTGGTATGTGTTGTGAATGCATGCGAATTAAAGACCTGCAATTGGCAAGTATATGGCCCTCCGCTCGCTTCGCTCGCTCCGGGGCCCACGAAATGGAAACTGACCAAGTGCTAACCCAAAAAAAAACTGTTTACTTTAAGCCGGACATACACATTGGCCAATATATTTGCCGAAACATTTGGCGAATCATTTTTGTACAACTACGGCTAACCACACAATGGACGTATCGCCCAAATGTTTGTGGACGGCACCAAAGACTTGCCCGAATTCCTTTGATTTGTCGCGATTTATCAATTTTTTTTTTATGGCAGTGGCACACGCAGTAAAGGGAGATCCTATGGCGCTCGACGAGGGTGTGTGCGAAGATGTTGATTGACACGGTTATTGAATAGTTGTAGGTTGTAATTAGTGGGAAACAGATGTCCTGGGAGTGAGTTCCACAGTGATGCAGTGCGCCAGACAAAGGAGTTCTTGTAAAGCGATGTTCTAGGTGCTTCCAGTTGTACGACGAACCGGTGCGCTCTTGACGTCTGTCGTGACCGTCTGACCGGAGTTGCCAGGGGCGGGATGAGGCGGGCCAAATCCTGGGAACATCTGCCGTGAAAGTATCTGTAAAACAGAGACATCTCGGCCACATGTCTGCGGTGTTCCAGACTATCCAGATTCCGGGTCAACTCCGGGTCGCCGACGAGACGCACAGCTCTCTTCTGAATGGAATCCAGCAGCTTTAGGGTGTGCTTTGGTGCAGCACCCCAGATATGTGAGCTATATTCTAAGTAAAAGCACGCGGTCTTATTTGCGCTTTGTAGAGCAAGAGCAACTGCTGCGGTGTATAGAGTTATTTGTTGCGAAATAGCGCACCAAGCTTCTGGGAGGCTGATTTTGCGATGTTAGCAACGTGGTCATGCCAGGACATATTGCTGTTGACCGAGACACCCAGCAGTCCGATTGACGAGGATGAAAGAATGGTCGATCCTGCCATAACGATGTCAGGGCCCGCTGTATTGGCCCTCTTGGTAAACGTTGCTGCTTGGGTTTTTGCTGCATTGAATTGTGCCAAATTTCGGTAGCCCCAAGTTTGGACTTTCTCCAGGTCTTGATTTATTGCCGTAATCTGCTCTTGTCTGCGGTGATAAATCTCAGTCGCTGGTAAGGGTTTTTCTGATCTAAAGTGGGAGACAAGGGTACTGTCATCTGCAAAACTGTAAACAGGATTATTCGTTTCGATCAGCAGGTCATTAATTTAGATGAGGAACAGAGTTGGTAAAAGTATTGCGCCCTGAGGCACGCCCGCGTTGTTGGTGAATGTGTCTGAGATGATCTCAGACACATTCACCATCAACGCGGGCTGAGATGGGTCCATCAACTGCAACGTGCAGAGATCGGTTCTTAAGGAAACTGGCAAGCCAGCTGCACAGAGAGGCTGGCAGTCCGAAGGACGGCAGTTTGTTGAGCAGTTCGTCATGCCAAACTCTGTCGAATGCCTTTGAAATATCCAACGCAATCGCTCGAGACTCTCCGTAGTTCTCAATTGCCATACTCCATATATGAGTGACATAGGCCAGTATATCTCCTGTCGATCTCTCTTTGCGAAAGCCGTATTGATTTTCGCTGATTATTCTGTTGTTCTCGAGGTACTTGAGTAGTTGCTGATTGACTACACGTTCCATGACTTGGGAGAGTATTGGAAGCAAGGCAATTGGGCGATAGTTTGATGGCGTGGTTTTCTTGCCATTTTTTGGAACAGGTTGCACTCGAGCGACTTTCCAAGAGGATGGGTAGATCCCTTTTCCGCAAGACAGAGAAAAAAGCCTGGAAAAAACGGGTGTTAGTTCGTTGGCGCAGTTTTTTAGCACGATGGCAGGTATTCTGTCCCGGTCCTGATGCCTTTTGCGTATCTAGTTCTTTAAGGATTTTGCGAATATCACGGTGATGAAACTTGACTTCTGCCATGGTAGTGTTGATGTTCGATATGGTGGGGAGAGTCTTGCCTTGGGGGACGTCTAAGGTAGAGTGCGATGAAAACATTTTGGCTAACCAAAACTAACCCAAGACATACCCAAAATAAAAAAAAAACTGTTTAGAAACTTAACCGTAAAAAAAAAGCAACGGGGTTTGAACCCGGGCCGCCGCCGATAGTCGCCGAATTGAGACCTAACCATCTAAACCTCTAGATCACGACGGCGCTTGCTGCAAATCGATCACATCGCGAAAACATCAAATGCAACGCATTTAAAGATCCTTTACAGGCGTAGCCGACTATATCAAAATCGGCCTCTCCTATTGGTCGATCCGCATGACCTTCCGCTCGCTTCGCTCGCTACGGGGGCTCAAGAAAAGGAAACTAACCAGGTGCTAACCCAAACTAACCCAAGACATACCCAAAATCAAGAAAAAACGGTTTAAACGTAATCTTAAAAAAAAAATAAAAAAAAGCAAAAGCGCCGCCGGTCTATCTAAACCTCTCAGCCACGAGAGCTCTTGCGAGAAATCGATTGTATCACGATGGCATATTGTAATACGAGATGGATCGACCAATAGGAGAGGCCGATTTTGATATAGTCGGCTACGCCTGTAAAGGATCTTTAAATGTAAATGCAATCGCTCGAGTCAACGCCACCTACACTAGATGGCGCTGGAGACGTTTTTACCTTGATGGCAGCCAACGGCAAAGCTGTCGCGAGACACTCATATGTTATAGAGTATTTAATTCGCCTCTAGCGAGCCGCGGTTACAAACCATAATGACAGTTGGATGGGTGGGGTAAACTGAATTGTTTACTATTTAGAGGGTTTCCACATATAGCAACAATTTTCACCCAAATTTTCTTTGGAATGCAAAATATCATTTAAGGTCTTAATACTAAGCCTATTTCTTATTCTAGTTTTTAACAAATTTACGTCTGAAAATTTTCGTTCAGCTGCTGCTGAAGAATGAGGCAATGAAAGTAAACCTTTCTTCATTCAGTTGGTATTTCATGCTTAAAACTTTAGACCAAAAAGTCTCTATTGTAGAGGTTTGCTCTATATATAGTCTTCAACTTCGAGAGATCAGATAGCATTCGCCATTCATAATTAGGCATCACAGCCGCGATACGAAGCTCGCCACCAACCAGGGTTGTTAGTTCAATACGCCACTGTTGATAAACACGTCGTATTATGCAATTAATTATTTGTTATGTGTCTTATGTGAGTGACCGCCGATTAAAAGCGGCATGTTTATTGTAGTGTCAGTAACATTTTGAAAACGTACTAGATTTCAGACTAAACAACAGATCTATTTCCTAGATCTGTTGACTAAACGTATTTGCGTACTGAATGTATTCAAAAAGTACTAGATCTGGTACAATTGTACTAGACTGGCAACACTGGTTGCATCACGAAGACATGAGTCACCCAAGGCCACCTAGTGGTATAGGTGGGCTTGCGTCACCTCACGTAGCTAGCCAATCACGCGCCTCTCATTCATAATTGCTATATGAACTGAAATCTCGCTACCGGTAGATGTTCTCTGACACAATGGTAGCAGAAGCCAGAGCAGAGTCGAGACAAAGACAAAAGACAAGCGTCAGAAGCGTCTGGCTATTGGGCGTAATCTTCGATGCCACATGCGCAATGGCGAAACAAGAACGAAATATCGGAATTATCCATGTCTCTACGTTCTAGCAAAACTACTACAACGCTTCGGTTGTGTAAAGGCATATATCGTCTCATCAACTAGTAATTAAGTTATACGTCTAAAAGTTGCTACTAAACTTTGTGCGCGTTTACCATGGTAGACGACTCGCAGTTGTACATAAATAAACCTTCCTGATTTAGATCTTGAATAGTCATGTAAAATTATTATAACTGGATAGTCAATAAACTAGTACGACAATGTTGATCATTTAAGACAATATAAATCAAATTGTAAGAATAAGAAATGTAATATAAAAAAAACTATGAGCGTTAATGGATCCACACTAGTAAATATAGCAGTTGATTAGATTCGCATTGGTAAGCTGTGCTTACACCGAAACAGTTCCGAAAATGTTATATCAATACTACGCAGAAAACTAAAACACGCGATACGATACAACGCTGGAAAATTCTAAAACACGCAATCTAATACACGCTGAAAATACCAATAACACGCTGAAAATATCAATAGCCTACTTGTCTTTGCTGGTCTTCGCCGATCACCTACGGCCTTCTGCACGTGGACTACTGCTGTGCACCTTGGGACCCGTAAACTCTCAGTGGCATTTGAGGTAATGCCCATACCTCTATGGCTACAGTCGGTACCAACAACACAACCAACTGTACTACCTGGTAGTTACTTGGTTAGCTACTTAGTCTCTCTTCAAGCAAAGCTCGCTCGAAACAAAATAGCTTGCTCCATATACCCAACTCCAAGCAAAAATAGCTCCAGCCAAAATAGCTCCTATAAAGTGGCTGCCGATAAAAAACCCTAGCTACGTAGGATTTTTCGATGGTAATGATGAAATGGGAGCAACACTCTCTCTCCTACAGGCATTCCTCGAGGAAGGAAACGGCGTACTTTGTTCCAGAATTCACTGCACGTGGAGTCACCAACCAAAATCTTGACTTTAGGCAAAAACCAACCAATCCACAGTCAAGCCCTTTACTACAGCGACCTAGTAACTATGCCACTTTATACCTGAAATAAGTATAATCCCCCTCAGGGTGAATTAAAAATTCTTAAACTTTTTATCAGGCATACGCACTACCTCCTTTGAGGGTTTACCGAAGAAAGCGAACGACATCAGGTCAAAAACGACTACCTAGATCGTGAAACTCAATGTTAAAAAGCTAGAAAAAAATCGATCCACATACCCGCTTTACACTGTCCTGCAGCCCACGCAAAATACTACCAGCCGGTTGTCGCCAAATCTACCAACATCTGCAATATGCAATGAAACGTACCTAAGGCTGTATGGTATTATGCATTGCTGGTAGGACAAAGAAATCCAACGATAAATCCATCATTGACAATGACCAAACAACCAACAACCAAATCATTCCGAACGGCGACCATTTAAAACTCCTGATATCAAAGCTGTTCAATTCAACGCATAGATTTACGATAAATCCGACCTAAACGTACCTTAAGCTAGAGTCAGTGTCCTTGCTGGAACGCTTGCGACGCAATTCGAGCGACGTTGCCAAGTTAGGGAATACACGCATTTACAACATCCTGACTGCGTATTTTTAAAGCGAAAGCGAAAAACAGTCGTTTAACCACAAACTAATGGTAGCATATCGATTAATTATGTATTTTCTTGTTGGCTTGAATCGTAACCACGTCAAAATCGCACGACGAATGCTCAGCGAATATAACATCTGGCAACGTTCCAAGAATATCCCTTTTCATTTATTCTATTCGTCCATCCATAGGCAACCAACAATTCTTATTTTTACTCTAACACGATTTATTATTATTGTTTGAAGGTTATATCAAAAGTAAATATTGATTGAATTTTAACTTTTCCCTATTAAATATTGAAATAAACCCAGGAAAAATAACCGAGAAATCCCAAAACCAATGTTTCTGACATTCATGAGACCGTATTTTAATGTACATTATCATCGAAAAGGAAATCATTCGCAAGGTAAGAGATTTAATTGAACGTTTTGGACTGTATTGCTATACGCATACTTAAGTGTTTTCTTGATAGCGAGGCAGAATACGGTACGATTTAGTGATTGATTATGTACCAAGCCAGTGATATCAAACAGAGAAAATCAAATTTATAGTCAGATAGACAGGCTAGCATAATAGACGCAGGATTAAGGGTGGAATCACTGACTTTATTTGACCTCTACCTGTGACATGTTTTCATGCTAAATTGACATGTAACAACACCAGCGGAGCTTTTTCAGTTTAGTTGGATAGAACTGGTGGCGCTCTAACGACCCCACTACTGGGGCCGGACATTTGCAATACGACTCTCCGGGGCTAGGTTTCTTTTTAATTGAAAAAAAAATACTTTTAACCTCAATCAGAAAAACGTGTTGCAAATTTGGCGCCCAACGTGGGGCCCTTAGAGCGCCACCAGTTCTATTCAACTAAACTGAAAAAGCTCCGCTGTTGTTGTGCGGGGTGGCTAGGCCGGCAGTTGGGGCGATCGGTTTGTTGTGGGTAACTGGCTTGGCTTGTAATTTGACTTGATGGTTGCCGACATCAAATTGGTAAAGAATTTCTTCTGCACAGAGATACTGGTTGTGGTAAAAGCCCACATAGTGCTGTAGTAAGGCTGACCTTCAGTCACTTACTACTGTTGTTAGCCAGAGCAGCCTTGAGAAAGTTGTTCTACATTTACCGTTATTCTTCTCATGTTCTTGTGATTGTAAGTAACTTTCTTTCTTTAATTTCTCTTACCGTTATTCTTCTCATTTACTTATAATTTTAATTACCTTACCTTGTCTTTAATTATCTTATTACTTAACTTTGTCTATTTTGCTACTTACCTGATTATTTGTCTATCTATCTTTACTCAATTTAATTTTTATTAATTTTTGTTATTTAAATTGGATGGATCAATTTCCATTATTGATAACAGAGGTTATTTTAATAAATTAGTTTTATGTCATTGCTTTGAATAGTAGGTACCCTATAGTAAATGAAATTAGTCAAGTATATTAATTACTTAATTTTTTTATTTGATTCTTAATGCTTAATGTACTGATTTAATTTGGAAATCGGTGACATTTAAAGTAGCTGGTGGTCAGGAATGTTCTGGCTTATCAATATTTTTTTTGATGAGATACCTTTGAAGTTACTTTGATTTACTATAGGATTACTATAGGTTAGCTGTAGGTTATACCCTTAGGTCACATAAGTGCTTTAAATTACCTACCTCAATTAATTTATTATCGGCGGTTAACTTCTAAGTTTCCCTCCTTTTGAAGGAGATAGGAGGAGTTATAACATTCCGATTTTGCCAATGTCAAATAATTATAAATTTCATTTATTTAGGAAAAAAAGATGCTGTATTTTGCAGTCATCGGTTTATTAATTCTAAATTTATTGATTCGATTTGCTGTTAAAACGCTTAAAATGGCTGCATTTCTTAATGTAAATTTAAATTAACTCTATTCTAAGTATGAGTTAACGATACATTTGTATTAGCATTTATAACACGTTGTGACTCTATTTATTTTAGTTGATAAGCGAAGCACATTGTTATTAGAATAGCTTGGCTTGATTTATATTACATTATCATGGAACAGCCAGCAGACCGTTTTATATTTTTAAGAATGCTGTTAATAAAACCCACAAATACGCTGCATTTGACTAGTCGATCCATAATTTAATTTTGGTTTGAATATTATTTCATAATCTTTTGGGAACCCCTTGGTTGCTGAACTCCAATCGCCGGCCGTCATTTCTGAAGATCGTTAGATCGTTTTGGAACCTCTGCTTTTAAATATATTTATCTTTTTACCCGACAGGCTGTAGTTTTTGTAAAGTTCGTTCCGGATAATAGGAATGGACTATTATCCCGTGATTGTCGCTTTCGATTTAGATTTTTAAAGATTGATCATTTTCATAGGAGTATTTCCTAGCATTTCTTGAAAAATTTAATTTTAGCTCACTATTTGTGGCTTCCGCCGTCGTTTATCCTCCTAATAAACGAGAGCTAAGGCGTTTATTATCTTAGAGTTATTCCCTGTATCCAGCTCACGGGGTTTGTTTCAGTCCATCACTCCTTCTTGATCGGACGTAGATTTTTTTTTACTCTCGTAGAATGAGAAAGGCAAATTGACGAAAACGATCTAGAGTTCTTCCAGTTAGACCGGTCGGCGAGGAGAGAAGCTTTCTGTTTGAGTGCAGTCTCAGAGACTCCATATTTAGTTTGTAATTTAATTCCGCCCATTCATTGGGGATATACTGTGGTATGTCTTGGTGTTTTGACACGACCGATTTTTCGGGATCTAAATACTGTAATGGTAAGCATTTTCTCTGGAATTAATTTTTTCCTATTGCTTGTGAAGCGCGTGGACGTTAACGGTTTTTTTCATTATTTCGAGAGGCTTTCCACGTTCGTCCTATAAGACCGAGACCGTCGAATTTCCCTTAGCCCTCACACACACTAACGAGGTAATTATTGCTACAGTTTTTTTTGCCTAAATTAATGATTTAATTGCTTTATCTGTGCATGGTCCGCCATTTACTTTGCGTCCCATATGTTATCTTATCTACTTCATTTTATCCAATCTGAATTTTTATTTTAATGTAACTTTAATTGTGATCGTATGGGGAAGTTTATATTTTCTTTCAGGAGTAATAGGAAAAAAATTACTTTTAACTTCAATCAGAAAAACGTGTTGCATATGTTAATGGATAATCACGAATCCCACCTCAGTGTTGAAGGAATCAACTTTTGCAAGGACCATGGAATAACAATTCTTACATTACCTCCACACACATCCAACAAGTTACAACCCTTAGACTGCTGTGTATTTGGACCCTTTAAGAAATATTTCAGTGAGGCTGTGAACTTGTGGATGTTATCGCATCCAAATGAGACTCTTTCAATACATTCGCTGCATGAGTTGTGTTCCAAATTTTGGGATCTCCCGGTTATACCAGAAAATGTGAAGTCCGGTTTCCGCAAATGTGGGATTCTCCCATTTGACAGGAATATTTTTCAAGATCATGAGTTCCTCTGCTCTTCTATCTCAGACCTTCCACCTCCAGAACTTGAGGAAAATCGTGAAACATCAGCAGAAAATGTGTCTACAACCAGTACTGCAACAAAATCAATGACTAGTGCCATAGCAGTTCCTTCTACCAGTACTGCAGGAACTCCTGCATCGTATAATTTGTCATACATTACCCCTGACCAAATAAGCCCCTATCCAAAAGTTGGACCTAGGAAAATTACGACGAGAGGGAGAAAGCATGGAAAATGTATGATTGCGACGTACACTCCAGAAAAGCGGAGAAAGATAGGCTAAAAAAAGTGATGATTGAAGATGTTCAGAGACAATAAATGATTCTACAGATGAGGAGGAGGAAGAAAAGGTTACGCAGGATTCTTCTTCGGAATGGGAAGAGGCAGAAGAAGACGAAGAGTGGCTTAAGAATTCGCATGACGCTGCAAAGGGAGACTATGATTGTGAAAGTACCTGGGAAAACACCAACGTCAGGAAGGAATTATGTGGCTCGTGTGGACCGCAAACTCAGGGACGGGTTTGAAGTTAGTCTCTACAAGCGTTTAGTTCCATCAAATCGCTTCAGGATTACAGAAGAAGAATTTTCTTTCATAACATTGGAACAAGTGATTTTAATGCTGTCAGGAGCAATTCAAGATATGCGCGTCCGTTTCAAAGATATGATTTATTTCAACATGGACTTGACTGAATTTAGCTTGCATTCATATGCATTTTGTTCAAAATAAGTTTTGTGTTGGTTTATCGGGACTTTATGTTAATAAATTTTTTTTTAGCATAAATTATTGATTCTATCATTTCCCGAACATGTCCAAAGTATACCCTGTGTCTGACCATTCTTTCCCCAGACCTGGGGATGCGATGGACAGTTTTGAGGTATGGTAACTTTTAATCCTCTCCCAAGGAAACCTTTAGTTTTCGGGAATTAATAGATAGCAAAATAATATCAATAAAGAACTAGGAAACAAATGACGCAAAAATTTAAACACATAAGAATCAGGGAATTTAAAGAAAAATAAAGTTCTAAATTTGTCCAGTGTATCTCTATATTTTGCATTAGTCGAAGTGTATTACTGCAAGTCATCACGATTCTTGCCCTCATCAGTAGATTCCTTTAGTGACATATACACCTATTTTGCTCTTCTTTCATGCATCTCAAGCGAAGGACTACTTAACTACTTTACAAGCTTTAATGGGACATAGATCAGAATACACATACAAAATCAGCAAAACACCTGCAAGCTGCATACACCGCGACGAACCGGACACCGCGGAATACTGCCTAAGAATATGCCACAGATTTGAGACCATCAATGAGTTGACTCCGGAACATATAATAAAAGCCATAATACATCAAATATTGATGACGAAAGAAAAGGAGGAGAGATAGGGACTACGTATGGAAGATTGATTCGAGGACATAACAAAGTAGTCAGGGCGGAACCCCATCTCGAAGTAAATAGTTTTTAGTTGGTAGGAGGATATCTAGAGCGACCTAATCCAACAATGGCCGGCTCCAAGTTTTTGTAGAAGTACGGTTAAGGGCCTCAACTCCTTGGCGAAGCTCTTCTGCTACCTTAATCAATGCAGGAACTTGTAGAAGGTTCATCTGGCAATCTTTGCAGAAAAATCGAAGTTGCCGTAAGACTATCATTTGGCCTTTAGAGATCGGTTTTGCCACAATTCACATTTTAAATAAGAATGAGTTGTACATATAAAATTATAGCTCTCAACAATCTGAAAATACCATGTCGTAAATCAAACGATAGCGAAATTGACAAGTTTTCCTCGAGTATTTCGACCAGCAATGATTAGATAAAAAGAATTACATTTTTCGTGTGTCAGATCAAGAAATATTGTTTTATATATATATATTTTTTACGGAAATTCTTGGAGATAATCTAGTCCAGGGACCCCCTAGATCGGTGGTAAAAAAAAATCAACTCCTTAAAAAGAAATACTTTTACTTCTTAAACAGTCTTTTGAGAAAAACAAAATACAACTTCATTCTTTTAAATAAGATTAAATATAGTATATACACATTTCTAATGAAGATATTTAACAATAAATATAAGACAGAAAAAACCTGCATTTGCTAAACTAAACTGTTGACTTAAAACCTAAACTAATTTAATCAATAATTACTTTTAATAATTTGTGTTATGCATATTGCATATAGTGAATTAGAGCTTTTACATAACAAAATTTAAAAATGAATAATTATTAAAAAATATTTTATAAGTCAGCAGAAAAACAATTCCGTTATAGGTTTCAAAATGTTCGTTAAAACTACATAATTACCGAAATATAACTAACTCGTTATCATTCTCTTTTATTTGAAGCGCTGCGTACACAGTTCTATTATGATACACCTATTTTGATTTTCCCTAATTTATTATAACCTAACTTATCAAAATATGTAACAAGATTAAATTTATGAACGATTTCAAATGTATCCAGGAAAAATAAAAAAATACTAATATTTAGTTTTGATATATTTCCAGACCATGCACTGTTTACTCTGGTTGATCCACAAAACATATAAAATGTTAGATTTCAGCGTTTGACATGAAATATACTCAAAATAAACCTATACCTAGCGACCTTATCAATTAAAAAATGTGCTCTATTCTGTTTTTAATTCTTTATATTCACTACATGTTATTTAAAGAATTTATACAGTATTACTTATGTAAATACACTTTTGTTGATCGAAAAAGTCTACCATGTGTTTATATGCACTAAATTTAGGAGTTTGTAAATGACAGAGATCTTGTAGCAGATGTTGAGATATCATCTTAGGTAATCAAAAAAACTACAATGGAATGATATTATAGTTGAAAATAGCTTCCTATCAAATTAATGAAGGTAAAATTTTTTGAAAATGTAATTTTAAAACTTATCTGCCTTGGCTACGTCAGGGTAAACAATACCTTATAAAGGGTGCGGCAATGGGGACTGACGAATTTGAATTTTTTGATAAGTTTCCTAATAAAACAAAATTATGAGAGGTCAGGTGACCTTGAGGGTTGATTAACGTTGCCGTGTCGAGAAATGACACGTCCAGGGAACATTTCTCCTAAACGTTTATAAAAACAGCGGTCATATGTGGGGTTGCTCCGTCCTGTTGGAACCACAGGGCCGAATTCCAATGCATTCTTAGTATCTGAATTTCGCCAGGTAAAAAGTTCTCGAGTATGTAAAGATACCGGTTTGAATTTACAGATACAGTTCGTCCATTTTCTTCAAAGAAGTAAGGACCGAGGACTCCAAAAGCAGCTACACTGTACCAAACAGTAACCTTTTCAGAGTCAGTTCTGCTTGTTTACTGCTCCCGATAAACAAAAATGTGCTTCATCAGACATAACGATGTTTAGAATATCAGAAAATAATGAATTTTAAATATAAAAGCAAGCATACATCTGACAATTCATGTTTATGAGAAACATTATTGTGTGCTTGCTTCGATTAAAAATAATTTTAAGAACTATTTTGTAATAATTGTAGTCTATGCATGTCTTCACTTGTATTTTATGATTTTTCCAATTTTGTACAAAAATTGGTGTACATATTTTGACGGGTCTGGTAACTTTCAGCGATGAACAATCCAGAGCTGGGATAAATGGCCGTGGAACACACAGCGCCAGGAAAACTGAGTGATTGGACCAGCAAACACAATTTTATGTTGCTAACAAAAAACTAACCTAACTTAAATAAATTAACCGAACTAAATCAATTATAGTTTTAAGACTTTTGTAGATATTTTGAGCAACGGTTTTCTCTAACCCTGCAGGAATATCTATATATGTAATAGTAACCTCAATTTTTGTATTTTGTGATTATTTCTTCTATTAACTTTTCCAGGGTCGGTAGCTTCTCATTGTTGTTGTAAATAATGACCAACCTAGTGATAACCCATGTACGTACATAACTGTCCTTTATTTTTTCCATAAAAGTATCAAAACAGAGTGCATAGATTAGGATTGTATATAAACATGAGAAAAGATAACAGCGGCCTATACAAAAAAACAGTTCATTAATTAAGTAAAGTATTAAAACCTTAAAATATGTAAAAATACAAAAATTGGATCCTCTATTATTATATTTAAGCGTCAAAATTATTTTGGTTTTGGATCAAAGGTTTCAATAAACATAATGGAGCCGACTTAAGTTTTGCTTGCCCAATCAATATTTTATATGAAAATATAGTGATCCATATAGAAAACAAATGGAAACAATAACACTGATATAGAATTGCTGGTTAACTAATCTCATCAATTAATGTATTTTTATAGACATATTAAAAAAGGGAGAAACCCACGACCTCCTACGGGATTAGAACATAGCCAAGGCCATTGAATTCTACCGTGTATCTGATTCTTAAAATTACTATTTATGCATCTCACAAATCTTAGTGAATCGCGATGTGGCTATTGTAATACAATTAATACAGACGTGAAACTGGACCTATTTTTCGCTTTCCAGCATTTTCCGATCAGATTTTTTAATGCCATTTAGTTAATCATTTAAAATTGTAATGATAAAAAAGCCATATTTCAACTACTGGACTTTTTCTAATAACTACAGCATAAAGAAGATATCAATTATATTGTGTCCTCAAATGAATAAAGATTTTTTATTACTATCAGATTTAATATTTGTTTAAAACGTTAAATTAAATCAGGCTGCTCTTAGAACAAACTGCTAAATACTCGAAATAAATATCATCTGATAACTCGGTGTTGCAAGCTGGGAAAGTGTAAAGACCTCGACATTCAAAGTTTTAAGAAAAAACTGGAGTACTCCGAATAGCAAAACATTTTTAAGTGTTGATGAATTTCTTGACTACGCTTTTTATTGTTACTTTAATGTTTATATTATCGTATGTATGTATATAATGTAAACTATTGCCCTAGTTATTGTATATAGTTATGATGGCGTTTTTGCAATTTGAAATTATTTGATCCGTAAATATTGTGCAGTTTTTTACATTCCTTACAGTAATATACTATTTAGATTTGAATGAAGAATGAAAATTATTATTTCTCTCCATATGAGTACTTATATTATTATTTCTTTCGGTATCAGTATAAATTCATATACCAGGATGGATAATATAACCAATCAACTGGACCCACTCCATCATCCTCTCAAAATTATCAGCGATCTGTGAAATGTGTGTCTAGGTATTAAGATCTGAGGGAAAATCAACCACCTTTTGTTCCATTGAAAATATAAACAGAGCATTGCTAACCACTGCAGGTACTGACAAATAAATATTTATTTTAAGCCTCCCTATCACACCAGGTTACCAGAGCGTTGAGACTAGAGACGTTTCATTTCATTTCAAACATCTTATCAGTTCCACCCACTTAACAACATACACTAACTGCGCTTACTTCCAAAATCACATTTATCTACAACAATCATTAATTCGTTAATAGTTTTCTCGAGCATTTTTAGGTTATCTAGGGCGTTATTGCAACTGTTTTTCTTTTTTTCTTTATCGCTTAATTCCTCATTGCTGCTCGAATGAGCGGTATCTGATTCGCTAGAGTTTGGGTGTTCGTTGCATCTCGAATGTTTTTCTTTTTCAGGCAGTGCAAATTCCTCTTGAGGATTCTCCTTGGAAGTTGAAGGCTTACTTTCTGGGCGTTGGTTTTCCAGCATTTCGGATTTATCTGCAACAGAAAAAGACATAAACACTCAACAAAATAGCAGATTTCATCATGCACACCTAGCATAAAATTGCAATTTCATAAACACCGACTCTGGTTGGATATTCCTAAAAAACCGCTCTCATAGGCAATTGAACAGAAGTAAATACCAATTGTTGTTAATCCTTTTTAATAGAATAGTGTAATATAAAATAAGCGAACTAGGTTTAATGCGCGACAAACTAGTGAAAAATAGATGACAAGACCACAGTTGGCATGCATTTTCGCGTTAAAATTTGCGAAAGCCGGCTTATTCTATTAAATATTGTATTCTTCCTTTTCTCGATTTTTCAGAAATATTTATCATTAAAATGCCGATTATCAAAATCTAAAGGTTAAAAATATCAGCTATATCAAAATCCTGAGTACATACAATATCAAAATTCCAAAACTGTAAAAATGTTGAGCATATCAGTTTCCGAATACTTCCGAACAAATATCAGAGTTTACAATACAGTACAGTACAATCAACATGACCGATGCACAAAACCGACGTACGTTCTTGATAATATCTTTCTAGGGACCCGTTCAGACATTTTTATACATAGTGTCACGACTAACAACCATCCGAACGTTTTTGTGCTACCCTATAGAACTAGCCGCCGCCGCCGCCGCGCCGTGCCCCTCGCTTCTTTGTCTGTATGACTCATCGCCCGGCCGGTCGCGAAAGTTCAGGATCGCTGGACTGGAATTATCTCGATGGCCTCGTCGAGATCATATAGAGTGGCCTCGGAATACTTCCCGAATATTCGTGATAGATTTGAGATTATATATAAGCAGACCTGAGGCGAATGTTAGGCAGTTCAGTTCAGTTAATCATTGAGTGTTGAATAGATATTAGTTGTAAAGTTATAAGAGTAGTTTAAAGTGTTAAATTGTATACAGTGATAGTGAATAAAGAGAGTATTAGTTGAAAATAGTCAAGTTGTAATTTTGTTAAGAACCCACGGGAAAAACGTAACAATAGCTTAAAAACATACAATACAAGCAATCAATACTTAATTTTTCAGACAAAAACAGTCATACAACACGCACGTTCTTACAGTTAAAGTGATTGGAATTTTTATATATTTTACAATTATTACACATTCATACTTTTTCACCTTTCAAATGAAAGAATTTAAAAATCGAGATAGTTGGGATTTAGAATGTGGAGTTTTTAATATAGTCGGGATCTTTAGTGCCGGGATTCTGACATTCAGGTTCCTGTAGTAGAGCCGATATTCAACTGTGCTCACAGAATATGAAAAGGCGACTGTCTTGTCGGGTTGTGTTTTTGTCACATAAAAGAAAATTTACCCAAATTGAGTGTACGCAATCACCAATTAATAAGTGGCTTGCTGTTCGAACCAGAATACATAAATAAATACCTGACACTTAGGCAAATGCAAACATTAGCCGCCTTCCCGTAGTTCGTCATAAGAAATAGACATAAGAATTAAATGAAATTTCATATGCACGTAAATTTTCTCAAACGACTAAAATTACCAGCCAAAGAATAATCCGCAATTTAATGAATATTTTAGTACTTACCCGACTTACTAGTATCCAATTTACTAATATCCGTCTTGACTTTGCCCTGTAATATTCTCAAGCTGTTTTTTAGGCCACAGGAAGGTTTCCCTTCAGGACTTTTGTACACTAAAATTAGAGCCCTCAAATCGCCTGCAAGTCTCTTGGGACTCTTTAGAATATCTGGGGAATTTATCGACTCGTTCAGTGATTCAACCGTTGAATCGATCATTCTTAAGGTTTGTTCACTTAGGACGTGAGCAGATACCTAGAAAAACATGTACACAATATTGTAACAACAGTAGTTCTTTTGTAATTATTGGAGTAAAGGTTTTTATTATATCAGTAGCAAATTAAGTTCCAAATTTTGGAAGGTGAGTGTTTCTTACCAATGAAGATAGAATTCGGAGTATCTTGCAGACTCTATTTATTCATTTACTTCAACGATTCGATTATTATAATTTTGCATGAAATACTACTTAAATACAGTGTGCAAAGCTATACCTTTGCTTAATCTGACAAGCCCTTAGCAACAGTTAAACTTTCGATAAAAAGAAAAGTGAAATTAAGTCAAGAGTAAAACACCAGCGATTTCAAAGATAAGTGAAAATATGCTAGGAAAAGTTTTGTTTGTTGATGGGCAGGGCCGTTCTTAGGGGTGTGCTGGTTGTGCGTGCACAAAGGCGGCCAATTAAAGGGGCGGCCGAGACAGCCAAACGCGTAATTTTTTATACTTAAAAGAAAATAAACAAACCCAAAATCTTCTTTTCTTTTATATAGAAACAATCTTAAAAAAACCTTTATTCTCTCGTGGATGGGAAACTGGGTAATTTTATCGATTCGAAACTCGTTGTCAAAGTAACAGTTTATTTAAAATAGTGAAAGTAAACAATGTTTACCCGCTCAGATGTCAATTTTACCCACTCACACATATGTCATATATTTTCAGACACTCAACAATTTTCAGGGTCTTCCATCTTTGAAAGGTCATCTCTATATTCTTGTTCTTACTTTAGGCGCGATTTTTGCGGCAATACACTGTTCAACGTATATGCAGCTTCAATTTTGACGTCTTCTGGACAAAGCATCTTCTTCAAGCTATTCATTTTGTATATTAAAATCGCACTTTTTTTAGAATAATTTCAAATTTTGTTAACAGCGCTAAAAGTCAAAACAAGTTGCGTTTTTGACTCCCAATATTAATTAATCAAACTCTTTCCTTTTTATCAATATTTAATACATATTTCAGCTCAGGAGTAAAATTGAATATTATACACGATGCGACGGTAAAAAGGCTTTATTAACCTGTTCATGGAATTAATCCACTCCTTCGTCGCTCGTGAACCAACATTTTCCACTCAAAACCTGTGAGTTAGACACAGGTAAAGCATCTTTTTGCCAAAAAATAAACAACAAGTTGACATGGGTTTATTTTTATTATTCAATTAAACAAAAATTGAAATAAAGAAAAAGTTGCACGGCCGCAAAGAGTAACGGAACAGTCAGCAACGCAACAACACCCAAAATAGAATTTGATGTGTTTAAGAGGTGATATTTTTAAGATTTCGATTTTTTAGATCAAGAGACTATTTTATTGGTGGTTTAGTTTACTGCAAAAGGTAAGAAATTTCCATTATTAAATATAATTTTATATAATCTAAAATATAGGATAGCTACACCGGACGGGCTGTACTTCTTTACCGTTTTAGAACAATTATTTTTGTACTTTTTGATTTTTTACTTAATTGTGGCTTTGACTTTCAGATATCCGAATCCGATAGAAAGCCAAAACGACTTTCACAATACAGAAAAATAAAATTAGGAAAATAAGCCGACAAAAGAAAATTAAGGGGATCTTTGCCAAAATACTTAAAAATTGAACCAGACGCATCAACGTCATCATGTTCGCCGACAGGTGTGATATTCCAAAAATTTCAAAAATGCAGCCCAGTGTGAGTGAAGCTGCAGATTGTAGTGTGTGTAAACCGGCAGATCTTGATTCACAACCGTGTAAAAAACATCGGAAACTGTTGTTGAAACTTACAATTTTGATATTAATGATCCGTTCACTTGGCCTGGCATTATAAAAAATCGAATAATTGAATTATTAGTTCAAAATGACCCCCAGCAAATAGAAAAACAATATCCTGCTAATACACTGGTAGAAAATTTTCTAAGAAATATTTTTCTATAATATACTTATTTTATATACTTATATTTTTTTCATAAATAGTTCTTAAGTAAATACAGAAATTTTGTTATATTTGCGTTTTGCTGTTTAGTTTAATTTATTTTTATATTTTTGTTATCTGTTATGCAATATTTAATAAAATATTTTTCGTTGGAAAAATTTAGCTTTTTTATTAATAGGGCGGCAATTTTGTTGCCTGCACAAAGGCGGCCAAGTGGCTAAGAACGGCCCTGTTGATGGGAAAAGGAATTATGATGAGAGATATTTCTACATAAACATTATATATTGTAATGAAGCAACATTCACTGAATAAAGTCGATAGTACCCAGATTGTAGATTATAGGTATAAGTAAAATGAGAATCCATATTTCCGAATTGTAAAAACCACGAAAGACTTACCTTGGGAAAAAATGCCGTCAGGAACTCATAAATTACATCTACAGTTAAAGCATACCGCTCATCCAGAAGAATTGCGTCGACATAGTCCACAAAATAGTTGCAAGATGTCAACATATGTATATATTTTCTATCTATGTGCTAAAAGAAACAAATTTCAATATAAACCTATTGTTAAATGTAATGCATGTGCTTAATTACAATTGTAATAAAATGTTTTGATTGTTATTTCTTTCGATTATTATTTGTGAAAAGTCCAACGTGAAGACGCAATGTAAACGTATATTTGCTGTTATGGAACAAGTCTAATCTAAATATTATTAGCATATTTATTTGTTCTTTGTAGAACAAATACCAAAAATACATATTAAAATTAGGTATACAAAATTTAAATTAGCGATGCTGGACTTTGAAGCCTATAAGAATGTTCAGTATGAAGTTAGTTTAATAAAGTTCAAAAAGTCAAAAAGCATCGGTCATCACAAGCATAGTTTTACAAAACATAAAATAAGGAGGGATATCCACCGATAACATATATGGTCTTATTTCAGTCTTTGCTCATTCTAAGATAAATAGACAGGCAATAAGTTAAAAGGTTGTATCTGAAGAACAGAAGCCTTAAACGTATATTTTATGGCTCTCTACTTAGCCTTAAACGTATATTTTATGGCTCTCTCCTGTAGTATAAATATTCTGGTAAAACGACGGTTAGAACAAGTACCAGAAAACAAATTTCGTAAAGTAAACGAGCCACAAATATACATTTATTTGTTTACTCTATAACTCGTTCTAGCATAACAACCACAAACTCACCTCTGAGATGATCATAGTCCTTAAATTCAACGCACATTTTCCTCATGGTTTTCATTGGATGTTGTAGTTTACCTTTGCTTATTAAGATTTACTTAGTACGTTCATTTCATCTTACCTATGACGAGTAATTATAATTGTTTCTCCCTCCCAAAAAATCGTTATTTTCATTATAATTTCTAACGTACGGGCGATACTGATCTTCTTAATGAAAACACTTTGCTGATTTTAGATAATTATACTGCTATTCAAAGCATCATTGGTTTTCTCTAAATATGCTATCGCGAAGATCAAATAGTGCGTAAACATATTGATCACTAAGAATTAATATATTCTTAATATTACTTATATTACTACATTCCAGTTGATTCTGAAAATAATTTGAAACAAAAAGCACAATAATTCTGCTTCGTTATTGTAAACACATCGTAATTTCTTTTTAACATCTAAATCTATATTTGATCACTATCGCAACTGATATCAAACTATGTAGTTCAATCTTTGCCCCCTTCAAGTCATTTTCCTATGTCAAAACCTCGACAGTTGAGAGCATGTTATCGCATTCCTTTAGCTCAAGTTCCAACCTGCAGCTTTTTATGCAACATCTTGTCAATTAATTTACAAGTTTACTATTAAGTATTGAAATTGCTTCTTTTTGAATATTAATTTTGGGTATAAAGACCTCTTGCGAGTTAAGTAGTACTCGAAGCTTGGTAATTGTAACAATGCAATCTAAAACGCCTCCTAAAATCCGATTTCAATGTTCTGTTCCCTTCGGCTGTAACTTAAACCAGAAATGTTTTTTTTTTTGGTGGATTTACAGTATGTGGCGAGTAAAAGAAAAACTCACAAAGAACAATATAATTATTCAAGTTCCTAACACGCAGCTGTTTATATTGGAAATAGGTGGTCATGAAATCGAAAACGGTTCGCTTAGTTCCTGTGGCCTTTTATGATATAAACTAGAGACAGTCGTTTTCCATTTGATGACCAAGATAATAGTTGATATTTTGGTATTAATTGAATTGCATACTAACTTGAGCTTTTAAGATATCCAGCCAGAGCTTCGGGAAGTACGTGGAATGCAAGGGAACAGCTTCGAACCCAACAACGGCACTTAAATTGATTAGCACTTCTTGCACCGACTCATTATTCACAGCCAATCGGAACATTGTATCTATAAAATCATGATACGGTGTGTAGAATTTATCTAGAGCCTTGTCATATTCGGAATCAATGCCCTGGAAAAATGTAAAAGTTACAAGCAGTCAAATGTAATAATTAGTTGTGACATTTCAGCCAATTTGTTATCTTTAAAGGACGTTTCCAAATTATAGAACTAAATAAATATATTTATAATATAAAAATATACTATAACGGACGACCACGAAAGTGTTACATATAGAATAATAGTTATTATGAAAAATGAACCTAAACTTTAGGATATGATTAACAAGTCACTAAAGCTAGAATTTTACGTACCTAATTGCAACTTCTGGTCTAAGCAAAAATGATACTAAAATTTCTATTTTAAATAAAATCCTATATATACTTGTGCGTGTTCAACGTGCGGTTAAATTTTTGACTCTATTTTGTTGATTTTAAAATGGCATAAGTATATTTCTTTGGATCCTATTTATGCTTGACATAGGGAACAAGAAATATTAAATACTAGCCAAAAATGTTCTACTCGTAATGCTCTTTGAATCGAATCTGAAGCAAATATAGCCGCAAAACAGTCTTTGCTGTTCACAAAATTAAGCCTTTATGGAAATAAAATATACAAATCTACTAAATGGGAAAAACTATGAGTAAGTGAAATCTCATTGTTTCAATTAACAGCCATTTTTCTGAGGAGAATATAGAGCTCCTGTTTCTAAACAAAGAAGAACTATTCATGCCCGAAATGTGAAAAAAATAAAAACATTTTGGCAAAAATAATTGTCAAGAATGTATTAGTTCTGGTTGTTCATTATTTAATCCAGTTCTGTTTATGAATAAGAACTTTTTGCAGAGAAAATAAAACGGCACTTATCTGATTAATATTGTTGTATTCTCATTCAGAAAACTCTCCTTGGTTCTTTTCTCCTAGACGTTTTCTACTAAACTTTTCGGTAAATAGTTATCGACTTTTTTATGTTACTGTCTCTGCGTATTTTAAATGAGCTCTAGTGTTCTGTATTTTTAACTAATATTTAACTATTTCCTGTTTTATTGAGAAAATCAAATAACACAAATGTAATGTTAATAATAATAACTTTGAGGTTTTAATTTTCAGTGTAGACTGAAAATAAACAATGATCCTACTGCTTTTGAATTGCAACTTACTCTGCTGCACTCTAATTGATTCTGCGGAACTGTCATTTGCACCATCGGTCTAAGCGGCCGAGCACCCCCTTTACCTGCCACTATGGGCACTGAATGACCTCTTCGCGGAAAGTACGGCCCAAGTGGAACGGCGTCATGGCTGTCTTGGAAGGCCGAATGACAATGAGATAACAGAGGCACTAGAATTTGCATGGCTTCGGGCGTCATTATAAGAACGAATTCCTTAAGAATATCTAAAATAAATATTGCTTAGAATGAAGAACATCTACAGTTTGTCCCCATCTGAATGGGTATATATATACATATATACAGGGTGAAACAAATTCGCTTCTCACTATTGGGATCTCGTAAACGGTAAGAGATACAGCAAAGTTTAAATTGGGGCAAAGTTGCGCAATTTAAGGGTCATTGATATGCCGTTGAGAAAATTAGAAAATTCCGACTACTTCCGGAGATATCCGTAATAAACCGAAAATCCACTATTTTATTTTTATTTTTTTCTGATTTTATTTCAAGAGATAATATAAAATAAATATAACATTATTATTGCCACTTTTTCTCCTTTATAAGATGGCAGTATCACATTTTAAATCTGACGTTTCGGGTCCGGGCCCCTCTCATCAACTTCATTTTTTTAAATACGGACCTGCATTTTTTATTTCATTTTTTAAAAGACTTTGGTCCCCCAAAACCAGCGATGTATTACACTTATCAATAAATCAACAAATCTAGATTTTTTCCGTAAGAGATAATGTGTTGGACAGAGATGGGGCGATCTTTTTTACCTGATTTCACATATGAGAATATTTGTTACCGCTATTGGACAAGTGTGATACATCGTTGGTTTCGGGGGACCCACGGCTTTTAAAAAATTAAATAAAAAATGCAGGTCCGTATTTAAAAAAATGAAGTTGATGATGGGGGCCCGGACAGGAAACGTCAGATTTAAAATTTGATTCTGCCATCTTATAAAGGAGGAAAAGTGGCAATAATAATGTTAAATTTATTTTATTTTATCTCTTGAAATAAAGTCAGGAAAAAATAAAAAATAAAATAGCTGATATTCGGTTTACTTCGGATATCTCCGGAAGTAGTCGGAATTTTCTAAATTATACGTGTACGTGTGTTAACTAAAGAATAAAAGCATTTTCATTCCATATTTATATTACTAATTATAATTGATATATTATACATAGTTTTACTCTAGAAAATAATTTAAATGTATAAATGGTTATTTAAGTATTATTTCAACATTTGAGAACTAAGTAAAAAAGTCGGGATGAGATTGGTTGATGTGATGTTTATACTTGATGCGTAGAATCGAGGGGCACGCGGTTTAAAAAAAAATACGTAAATTCAAATATTCTGTTCGCCACTGAAGTAGATCAGCTGAGCAAAGTTCTTTTTGTTTCTAATATCTTAGCCCATAACATATCCAAAAATAATTAAAAAAAAATCCCTTGCAAATAAAAAGTCATTAAGCATTACAAAATTATTCAATTTAATTTAGCCCACAAGATATAGTTTTACCAAACTTAAAGTACAATTTTAATTTTCTTTGTATTGGTCAATACATTATTTAATAGTCAATATTCTGAACCCTTTCAAATATTTTTTGCCCATTTTTACATATTTATTTCATTTCCACTGAAGTAGACTCGGTTTGCAAAGTACTTTTTGATCGCAATACCTTAAGCCATAACATATCCAAAAATCTTTAAAAATAAAAAAGTTATTTTTTACATAATAATTTTTTTATCATTCCATTAAAAATGTTTCAGTGCTTTGTTTTTTTTTTCAATAAACTAGCAAAACAAATGAGTTTTTTTTTTATTTTACATTTTCAAGAAATTTCAAGATTTTGTTGGTTTCTTTCCAAGAAATCTTGGACTTGAGAACTAATTTCTTGTCTTGTCTTGAAAAACAAGGATCATTTCTTGTCATTGCATCACGAAGACATGGCGCGATTAGGTGCGCAAATCAATGAGCTTTTGTAGCGCTACAGAACCTAACCGATTTTAGCACCCTGGTACCATCGTATGTGAGCATGTGTAAATATTCCTCCCGGCGCGCGTTAAGAAGTTTCACTTCAATCACACTTCAATAATACATGTTGCTTTATTTTTTTTACTTATTTAAATTTTGGCAAATATTTTTAACCACATAGTGTCGGGCTGGACCGTGAACCGTGACTTGATCATGGTATATCTAAAAAGAATGTTTAAAGAACGGAACTAAGGCACAGCAGCACCCGAATGTCGAATTAGCGGCAGCTAAAATCACGGTACGGTACGTGAAATTAGGATCCATCTCTAGCCATAGGATCTCCCTTTAGAGTGTGTGCCACTGCCATAAAAAATCATGTAAATCGTGGAAATATGTAATAAGAATAATAAATAATAAAGTAAAGCTTTAATAATTAAAGATACTCGCCATATTTTATGTTAGTTCCATCTTTTCTTCGACAAGCACGAATCCACTGATTTGCTAACTCATGTTTAGGAAAACGAAAATATTTAATATTACTCCCTTTGGTGGTCCTATTATTGTTCTTACAAGTAGCCACAGCACAGTTCGGCATAATTATACTATAAGTTTTTAATTTAAATAATCCTATAACATATATAAACACAAAACAAATCTAAAAATTCACTTAACTAAATAAATTATGACAGCGTCAAAAGGAACATTGTTTTCCGGGTGACGTAGATGCGCGGGTGAGTCAAAAACGAGTCTAGAAGTCAGCATACCGTTATATGTGTATCGTGTTACCGACCAAGAATGAGCGAAAATATGGTTGCCTATATTACCACATATACGAAATATACCCGAGCACTTGATGTGTGCCAGTGTTATTTTTCAGTGGTGGCTTGCTATCGAAGCGATTCGTAGCGTCTCAAAGTCCCACACAGATGGCGCCAGATGTTTCATCTGACGACCTACCAAGGTTCTGTTTGAACTATGTACTACTTTCTTTTGCATCGTCGTTGAGTCTCTTGTGTTGAGACTCCCGGAAGGATAGCCTGGCTGATGAAGGGTAGAGGCCCAGAAACCGGTCCCAGGAGGCACTTGTGCGATGCAATCGAAAATAGTATCATTATGGTCGTTTTGCACATGTAAAAATGGAACGATTTTTACGTCTTCTAAAACATATATTACCGACCAAGAATGAGCGAAAATATGGTTGCCTATATTATCGCATATACGAAATATACCAGATCACTTGATGTGTGCCAGTGTTATTTTTCAGTGGTGGCTTGCTATCGAAGCGATTCGTAGCGTCTCAAAGTCCCACACAGATGGCGCCAGATGTTTCATCTGACGACCTACCAAGGTTCTGTTTAAACTATGTACTACTTTCTTTTGCATCGTCGTTGAGTCTCTTGTCTTGAGGAGACTCCCGGAAGGATAGCCTGGCTGATGAAGGGTAGAGGCCCAGAAACCGGTCCCAGGAGGTACTTCTGCGATGCAATCGAAAATGGTATCATTATGGTCGTTTTGCACATGTAAAAATTGAACGATTTTTACGTCTTCTAAAACATATATTACCGACCAAGAATGAGCGAAAATATGGTTGCCTATATTATCGCATATACGAAATATACCCGAGCACTTGATGTGTGCCAGTGTTATTTTTCAGTGGTGGCTTGCTATCGAAGCGATTCGTAGCGTCTCAAAGTCCCACACAGATGGCACCAGATGTTTCATCTGACGACCTACCAAGGTTCTGTTTGAACTATGTACTACTTTCTATTGCATCATCGTTGAGTCCATGATACAATAACAGGGAAGGTAGGATATTCAGGGGTTTCAAAATCGTCTCTGTCTGCGCATTGACGTCACAAAGAGAGTTAGCCCTTTAAATTATAATGGTAACAACCGCAATATATACGCAAATTTTAGATTTAACTGAATAGTTTGTTTTATTTAGATGGATAATCTAGTAAATGAAGTTTTGGATGATTAATTAAAGGTAACTTTGAATGATTCACGTTATTATTAATGTTTTTTTTTTTTAGGATATGGATTTTTCCGCTTTAGCCGATTGTGGCAAGAGTTTACAATCAGATTTTTTTTTAGTACATTCAACAGCACACATGACCACTCTCAGTGATACATTTACAAAGAATAAAACGAGAAATAAAAGCTTATATCTTTTAATAACATAGAACTTTTTCTTTTTTAATTAAAACAGGTATCAAGAAATATACATTATAATTAAACAAATAGAACAAATAAACATTATATCTACTAATCTACTTGATCTATGTATAATGTGCATTATAAGATCCTTTACACAAATAGTGCACTATATAAAAATCGGCCTTTCCCATTGGTCGATCCGCATGGCCCTCCGCTCGCTTCGCTCGCTACGGGGGCTCAAGAAAAGGAAACTAACCAGGTGCTAACCCAATCTAACCCAAGACATACCCAAAATCAAGAAAAAAAGCTGTTTAGAAACATAATCTTTAAAAAAAAATAAAAAAAAGCAACGGGGTTCGAACTCGCGTTTTCCAGGTGAGACCCAACGATCTAAACCTCTACACTACAAGAGCTCTTGATAGAAACCGATTGCATCACGCAGACATATCGTAATACGAGATGGATCGACCAATAGGAGAGGTCGATTCTTACATAGTGCACTATTTGTGTAAAGGATCTTTAAATGCGTATAATGTTAAGCTTGTCAAATGACCTAAAACACAGTTTTATCCACAATACCGAAAAATAATTTTGCATTCGACGCGTTGCGTTTAGCTTTAATCATCAGGAGATGATTAAAGCTAAACTTAAAATCTGCGAAACTCCATTTTATAAAAGAACCAATCCTGGAATCCTAGTGGTCATGCTCAATCAACCAATACAATGGATTGTACGGAATAGGCCTTTTATCTCTATTTAAACTATTCTTACATTTAATAACTTTCATACTGTCGTATGAATACATTATTAATTAATGTTAAATTTTGAATGGTTATTCTATGATCATTATCAAAAACATGCTCGACAACACTTAATTTTTCTGCTATACCATACTTTAAATGAGTTAGGTGTTCTTTGAATCTCGTTTATATACATCTTCTAGTTTGCCCAACATATTTTTAGTTACAATCCATATATCCAATTTCATAAATTCCACTTTGTTCCAATATGTCAATTTCGTCGTTGGACTACTTAATACTTTCTTAATGTTAAACTGAGTTTGCTATACTAATTTTAAACCTAAGAACTTTTTGGAGCGGAGTATAATGAGGAGTATATGGTATTGAGACATATTTTGTATTTTCATCCTGATTAACGAAAGAAGTAGAATAATATATTTATTAAGTTAGCATTGAAACCATTAACTTTTGCTATATTCTTAATTGTCTCCTTTTCATTATTAAATCGTTCTCTGCTGAGAGGAAAGTTAACCATACGCTGTACTAAAAGATGAAAGCTAGCCATTTTGTGTTGGTCGCATGAAAGGAGTCATTAGAAATATATCAGTTAGTGGCAGTACTTTTTCTATAAATGTTAAATTTCAGTGTGTTACTATTTATAATTACTAAACTATCCAAAAATGGTTATTGACCATTGTTCTCGACTTCATAAATAAATTTAATGGTGCGGAAGCAGCTGTTGTTTGTTACAAAATCTTGGATATTAGAAGTTTTCGTCTCAAAAATCGCAAAAATGTCATTTACATACCTGTACCATAACCTTGGAAAATAATTGAACTCCTGACTGATTTCATTTTCAAATTTACTTATGAAAAGATTACCTACCTAAGAACGGTGATAAACAGTTGGCCATTGTCATGCCTTCAAGTTTTTGGTAATAGTTATTTTTATATTGAAAATAATTTTGATTCCTGCAAAGCTTGGTTAAACCTAAATATTCTTGTTTGATTTCGTTATCAAAACCAAATCCCAACATAGATGTCAAATAAAATAAAATACTGGTATAAAATTAAAATAATCATAAACAAATCGGCATTAAAATGATGTAAAACTTATACCTAAGTTAGAAAATAACTTTCAATAAAAATATTATTTTGTTATTTTGGCAAACTTCCGTTTTTTTTGAGGTGCACTGTCCCTGATCTCATTATTTAGATTTTTAATTCTAAAATACATCCTAGGCCTAAAAAATAATAATTTAACTTTATCATCACAACCTATTTCTAGGGCAAGATTCATTACAATTTTAAATAGTTCTTTCTAGTTTTAATTGTGTCACCATTGACGTTATTGAAATTTTTTTCCAACTCATGCACCTTGTGAACCAATTCTTTTCAGGTTTTTTCAGACCACCCTAGTAGACTTGATCAGTCCATATAAATGATGGACTGGTCTCTTCGACAGTGGGAATCTTCAGTTTATGACATATATATACTGTTACATGTTCAAGGGCATCATATTTTAATAAATAATTTAAGTAATAAATCACACACTCACACACATGAAAAATCAATAATGAACTATTGAATTTACTACAAAAACTAGTTGTAGTAAATTAGAACTAACTAGATATTATTAGCACACATATTACATATACATTCATAGATATACGTTTACAGATAGAATCATCACAACGTATGTAGTAACCAAATCTTACCCAACTGATACATTGGCCGGATGTCTATCACTTAACCTTAACAAAATATCTGGTTGAGAAGATTCACTGCTAGCAGTTATATATGTAGAAGGTTCCGTTTCTTGCTCGTTAGTGCTACAAATGTAATGAAATCCTCAATTAACCAACGCCATTAAACATACATGTTATCATACAATTAATTAACCTACTGTGCCACAACATTAATCTTAAATCATACCTCTGATTCCGAGTACCTACAACACGAATACACTAAAAAAATACTGAATTTTCCTCTGACTTTTTTGTTTCTATGAGTTTTGTTTCAAAATACATAATAAAATAAATAAGGAGAATGATTCAAAATCAATATTAAATACTATCCACAAAAATTTGCAACTTTATTAATGTTTGAGCAATTAATAAAATTGTAGATGGTGGGGCTAAACTTTACTGGTCCATCCAGCAATCATTTATTTGTGAATAAACTCATAATAATCACCAGATTTTAAAAATTGTCCTTTAAACCTCTTTAGCTCCACCGTCATTAATTATTAAATACCTATTAAAGGGTTAGTGCATAAATAAATAATATATTTTAATTTTGACATACCTTGTTTGTGATTGGATAAGTCTTCTACATATTTGGCACCTCTTTTGGTGGCTCTTTCTTGTCGTTTTTGCTCGGTCCTTGATGGTTGTTATGATTTTGGCAAATTGAGCGTGGGCACTGCATCACACTTTAGCTTAGGCCCCTTTTTTGAGTCATAATTCAAAAGTTCATGCATCAATTTTCTTTCAAAGTCGTCGTCCTTGAAATGTCTTGAGCATATTCGGGACGTTTTAGGATTAAAACTATCACTACGGCAACAAGCGTTTACCCACAATTTTAGCGACAAAGTATCTTTAGGGAATGTATGAAATCTAATACTTTTATCAAAGTTCTGCGCTTGATTATCAATGTTATTACAACTGTGCACGGCACAACGCATTTTTAATTGTCAAATTTTCACTTCTTTAGACCAATAAAATATAAGACTTTTAGCACCAATCACTGCAAAAAAGTTATAGTTCACACCACACAATATCTAAATCTGATATTATTCACGCAGAAACCGAAAAATAGGAAAAAAGCCCAAGAAACACACTAAGCTCAATGGTAAAGAATACAACAAGACGCCATGTTTACTCTCTTTTCTACGTCACAAAAGTTGACAGCTGTTCGGCTGTCTGCGCAATATCCTACCTTCCCTGTTATTGTATCATGGTTGAGTCTCTTGTGTTGAGACTCCCGGAAGGATAGCCTGGCTGATGAAGGGTAGAGGACAGAAACCGGTCCCAGGAGGCACTTCTGCGATGCAATCGAAAATAGTATCACTATGGTCGTTTTGCACATGTAAAAATGGAACGATTTTTACGTCTTCTAA
>MU184298.1:137038-151129 GCA_016904865.1 Pissodes strobi | reverse complement strand
CAGCTAATAACTAATACATTTATACTTTCTACTAAAGTGTGATGATTATTTATGAATTTCTTAACAAAATATGCCAGCAGCTTTTTCTCATTCTTAGAATTTGCAATAAATTTTTTCCAATCCGGAATCTTAAACTCGTCTTCATAATTTATAGGTGGATTGCTCTTTGCTCTTCTATTTCTTTCTGAAACTTTTATGCTCTTTTCAAAATCGTCACGATCTCCAACGCACACAATATAATGTGAATTTGTAGGTTTTAAATTTAAGATCAGATTGAAATACTATAAAAACAAATCATTAAAGGTGCCATTTTAATTTTGAAATCGTTGAACTTTGCTGGAAAGCACGTCATCGTCAGTTCAGTTGACATATCAGTTATCTCCTTTAAAACAGCGTTGTGAAACTCCGCTTTACTGCCTTTCCTCATTACAAAATTTCCTACCGAATTAGCTTCGAAAGGACATAGTGGATATCCAGTCCATTCATGAGAAAATACCCTAATTTTTGTTTCTTCATCCAGCTCTCTCGTAAAATGCAAATTTCGCAACATTTTTGCTTCGCTTTCATATAATTTATCTACTATACTCGACGCGCCGAACAGATTCACTAATCGCGGAAATAATTCGTCTCATTTTATGATTGAATCGAACCATTCTTTTATTTTTTTTTTGTCCATAATACAACAATTACAAATAGAATGTCTTATCAAAGTCCCTATGTTTGGAATCATAAAATAAGACGAGTTATTGAATTTATTGTTTCCGTGATTAGTGAATCTGTTCGTCGCGTCGAGTATAGCTTTCTACCTGTCACTTTTTCTTTCTCGGTAAAAAAATTGAGTTTTAAGGCGCCAATTTTATCATAGCTTTTTTCGTGAGCCTTCAATAAAGCAGCCATTCCTAATTCTCCCGCTTTATACACATTATTTGACTCACTTGTATAACCAGAAAAAATATTCAGTAATGTTGTGCTATCCTGTTGGAATTGGTTAACTTTTTGTTTTATAATTCTCTTAATTTCTAATTTGTCAACGTGTATTATTAAAGCAAATATTGTGCTTCTGGATTCGTGATGTTTTTCTTTAGAGTCGGGTTTCCTTCACTCGACCATATTCTCTAATCTCTAATTGATCCGAAATTGAAGACATAAATGGCAGTGCATTTAAATATTTTTAAATCGCATCTTCTTCCATAGAAATTCCCTGAAATAGTTCGTTTTTGGCGTCTTTGTTGTATGTTTCTAAGGCCATATCAGTCCAAATGCCGTTAAACACCCCATTTTTCAATCCCAACTACCCATTATTTTAACTCGAGAATTATTTTATTCCCACACAACACCGGTGGACGGTGCGCGGCGCGGCGGGTAGTTTAAAAATAAAGCGGCAGTACAAGCACACTGTAGCGACGCGGCGCAGCGGTCGAAGTGTTGACTGCAGTACCGTTTTCATGAAAACTAAATTAGTTATCAAAAATATCACCGAAATAAAAAAGTTTCTTCGGTTCTTTGGCTACAACTTTGCCGCTTACTATATACATCGATCTCTAAAAACAAAAAAGTTTTCTCGATCGAGTATTTGTTGCTGCATTTTTAACAAATTTCGTGCCACCAATTTAAAAAATAAAATAAAACAGGTGACACGTACATTTTTTTGCATTTGTCTCATGTCACTCATGATAATAAAAGTCCAAATTGGCTCTCCTAAAAATTTTAATTTGATCGGACTTAAATTAAGGGAGATATAGGGTGGTGAGCAAAAATTAAAAATATCACATAAAATTTGAGAATTTTTAGAAATTGACGATTTTGACTAGTTTCGCAATTCTGGATTGCCTGGCGAACTCCAAAATCGGATGCGCCAGGTCGATTTACATAAAAATCGATTTTTTTTAGGTGGTTGTTCGCGAGTGTTATAGAGGGTGCATCTTAGGCATTGCTCGTTCTCCGACTAGAAGGCGATTTTAAATTAACACCTTTTGGGCACTATAGTTCCTTTATAATAAATGATTTAAAAATTCTGAATCGATTTTCTGATTCGCTGTAAAATTCCCTTCAATTTTATGTATCTCAATATATTTTGAACCGATTTTAAGTTAACATCTTTTGGGTCGTATAACTCTTTTATGATAAATGATACAAAAATTCTGATTCGATTTTTTAATTCGTTACAAAATTCTCTTTAATTTGATATATAACGATATATTTTGAAGCGATTTTAAGTTGTTAACACCTTTTGAACACCATAGTTCCTTTATAATAAATAATATAAAAATTCTGAATTGAATTTCGGATTCGCTGTAAAATTCCCTTTAATTTGATGTATAACGCATTATATTTTGAACCGATTTTAAGTTAGCACGTTTTGGGCCGTATAACTCTTATGATAAATGATCCAAAAATTATTCGATTTTTTAATTCGTTACAAAATTCTCTTTAATTTGATGTCTAACGATATATTTTGAAGCGATTTTAAGTTAACACCTTTTGAGCCCCATAGTTCCTTTATGATAAATAATAGAAAAATTCTGAATCGATTTTCTGATTCGCTGTAAAATTCACTAATTTTCACTATTTTTTTTTTGACATGCTGATCCACAATACATTTTTTATCTGCATGAATCTGTAAAACCAAAAAAGCAATAATTAATTCGGGTTTACATTCGTTAAAAAATCGAATTTTATAAAATCTATTTCTACCAAATAAAATATTTGAATAAAAAACTTTTGTAAATACATTAAAATTGTTAACATTAGCTACCAATAATTTGCTTGAATATGTAATTTATAAAAGCAGCAATCTCCTTATACCAAAAAAACATAATATATCTTTCTTTTTTTACTATAAAATAATTGAGTAGAAAATTTTTATAAATACTTTAAAATTGTTAACATTAACTACCAATAGTGTGCTTGAATACGTAATTTATAAAAGCCAAAATTTCCTATTATACCAAAAAACATATATCTTTCTTTGTTTACTATAGACTGGAAAAAAAAATAATTGTGAAAATATGATGTATACTCACAATTTTCGAACAAACTGTACAAAATAAATTGGTGCCATCCCAAGTGAACTCCCGATAGCTCTTTATCCTCGACATATGGAAGTTAGTTTTCGGCATTTTAACAAACACTGGACAGACACAGACACAATTCACTTTACAAAACGAGGCACATCAGCACGTTTCAAGTAGACGATATCAAAGATATTACAAATTGCCACCTCTTTGAACTATCGGATTCTGTTTGCAATATTAATTGCTTTTACTGAGAATACCCTATAGTGTGGGTTTATCCTGGATAATTCTATGAACTAGCAAAGTACCTCAGTCGCCTCCATTGTAATGTAATAAACTAATAAACACGTGCCGTGCAATAAACAAGCAATCGAAAAGGAACGGACAGGATCTTTATTTGGCCATAAAATTCAATAAATGATCGACTATTATTGGAAAAATGCATGTTTTGTACAAAAAATGCATTTTGCATTTTCTCCGCTCTTTAATCATTATCGTTTACGGACGTGTCTTCTCTATTAAACTGTGAAAACTGCAGTTTTCTATCGCACTTAGTTAGGTTTGAACGTTTTTTCACGAAATTATTATGAACAACTGAAAAAAGATTAAATAAATGTTTATTGAATCTTCGGTTGTTTCTGGAGAACACATACCAGTTTTCTTATAAACTTAATTAATGATATTAAAAACAGCCAAACGTATACACACAAGCTTAGTACCGCCCAAAATTGCAAAGTTCTTTTTGATCCCAACACCTTAGGGCATAACATATCCAAAAATGATAAAAAATTAAATTTATTAAGCATTAAAAAAAGGTTCTAATTTAAATTGACTCACAGTGTATACTAAACCAATTGCTTTGAAATTAGGTGTCAAAATTGTAAATTTATCAAAACTTTTTAGAGAAATTTTGGAGAAAAAAATATCGTTTGCTATTTAAATTAAACGTAAATCTTGTCCTAAAAAGAGGCCTCAATGAGTCTGAAGGCCATGAAATATGACCCATAAAGTTCTTTACTAAACCTAAAATGAGTTAACAATTTGGAATTAAAAATAATAAAGCAATATATTCTGTAATATAAAAAATATTTATTGTTTTATAACAGAAAAATCATATTGAAGAAACAAACACAAATATAAACAGCTTATAAAAAAAATTGTTTGAATTTAAAAGTCATGAATTAAGGCTCCCAACTAAATCCAAATTCATTAAACAAATCATCCATGAAAATAATTATTTAAATATCTGTATACAAAAATATTCAAGAAAAAAAACTAAAAATCCGTATGGAAATCAGAAACACATCAAACACGAATAGCTTAAAAAATAATCTCTTAGTATCTTTGTGTGATATTTATTTATGGTTGATAAATGCTGATTAAAAAACCTAAACTAATACTAATATTTCAGAGTTTGAGAGCCATGAATTAAGGCACATGAGACTCTGTACTGAATCGAAAGCTACTCTATTTCTACTTTTTGTTATAGTTAGGGCGGCCTTTGAGAATATTCTTTCCGAGGGCACAGATGTTGCTGGTGTTCCAAGAAAATCTCTGTCCATTTTTGCCAACGAAGGGTATACATTTTCGTGCCGTTTCCACCAATCAAGTATAACATCGTTATTATCTGCTCGAGGTTCGCTCAAATATCGATCAATTTCATGTCTCCAAAGTTTAGAAGTACTTACTAGCTTTCTTAAATAGGCAATTCAAATCATTGTCATCAACATTGGTCCTTTCTTCTACCAGACTAAGAACTGTGTCTTGCAGATCGTTGTTTAGTTCATTATAATATTCTGCTTTGAAAATTTCCTCAAAATGTTTAACTGCTTCTGGTTGTAAGAATTTACCCCATGAAGATGCGGAAAAAGTTTCTACTTTATGTCTAGGATTCATGAAGAACCACGCAGTACATCCAATTGGTTTTGTTATAATGCTTACCTATTTTGTCAATAGCAGCCTGAATACAAAGTATTATTTGTTCATCATTAGTGTCCCTGTCTATTTTATTGTCAAGTTCATGGGCCCAAGTTTCAAGTTTATCCAAAAGTAAGTTAACACCAATTACAACCGTGGGAAGAGCGCAATACTTCTCTCCTTCAAGAACTAATGAAATTGTTTTAAAGCTTTTTAAATAGCTACAAATTTTGTTCACCAGAACCCATTCAGTATCTGAAAGCTCTAATCGATTTGAAAGATGATTAAAACTGGGTTTTAATCATCTCCTGATGATGCTAACATGGTTAGCGAAACGCGCGTCGAGTGCAATAATTCTGTTTCGGTATTGTGGATAAAAACTCTGTTTTAGTACATTGTTATTGTTATAAACTAAACGTGCTTATTTTATCATCTCTTCTTACCCCACGTAACTCGGTCTCGGTCTACCTCAGTTACCCCTCGGCACGCTGAATAAGGCGTGGCCTCACGAATAGAATATACATGGGTAGAATAAAGGAAGCATTGAGACCCCGTCATTGTACTAATCGCGACGCGGCACTTCTCTGAGAAGTTATTCTTTAAGAAACACGCTACCCCCTAAACTATTCGTGACAATACCTTATCTTGCATTCTAATCATTTTTCTATTAGTTTTTGGCTCTTTGATGGCATTTCTTCATCGTTAGATTCGACAAACCTTCCCGATTCTAGTGGATCTTCGAAATCTTCAAGGCCATCACCGTCGTCGGTTCCAATATTATTTCCGGTTTGCATTGGTTCTTCATCCACAATTTCATCTGAATCATCAACTTCTTCGTAGGTTTTTTCTTCCACATTGGAGTATGTCTGACAATTTGAGCATAAATTTGTGCATTTTAAACAATGTTTTCGACAGCCACATTTTAAACTGTTACATCCAGTTTCACAACTGCAGCAAGTAGTTTTGAGCAATATTTCCGGAATTAATTCCTTTTCTGTAAATTTGGGCATAATGCCCCGTTGATGTTGCTTCCAGCCCCAACCTCTTGCTGTCAGTTCGTTAGCAAGCCAAGTCTGAAGCTGATAATATGCCCTGTAATAATGTTGTTCTGCTGCACCTTCTGTGGGTGGGAGAATTGCCAATATGAAAAGATTTAATTTTTGCCAATTGATATTTTTGAAATCTTCATTGATTCAGTGTTATATTATCATTTTTACATTTATTTTTACAACTTATTTACTAGTATCTTCATTCTTCAAAAAAGGGCGCAAAGATATATGGGTAAGGCTAAAGCCACAACTATGGTATTTTAGAGAAGAGTTCCGATTTGATTTATATGAACATTTTAAACAATGAAACCACTGGACTTGATCAGCAGGTTTATAAATTATGGAATGTCGTAGTAAATCACGTTTGTAGATTATTTTAAAGGGACACTCTGGACAATTATGCCAAACCGTTTTGT
The DNA here is from genome assembly GCA_016904865.1 of Pissodes strobi. Lineage (NCBI taxonomy): Eukaryota > Metazoa > Arthropoda > Insecta > Coleoptera > Curculionidae > Pissodes > Pissodes strobi. Next base: position 144,733 of record MU184298.1, on the reverse strand, counting down.
CTTTGCATTTTTGATTAGTAGTTCTATGTATCTTCAAGTGGTTTCCCAAATCATTTTTTCGAATTGTTTTATATGAACATTTTAAACAATGAAACCACTGGACTTCATCCGCAGTTTTATGAATTATGGAATGCCGTAATAAACTTCCTTTGTAGATTGTTTTAAAGGGGCACTCTGGACATTTATGTGTAATGACTTAACGGGGTCGAGTGGAGTAAAACTCACGGGTTCATTGTTAACTTCATAATTTATTCACGGATTTAAATATACCTACGTTACATTGTTAGACAGACATAAGACATAGGTGAAGATCAAAATCTGTAAACCTTTGTTTTTGGCACAAAAAAATACTACCATTAATTTGTATTTACATCTTGGAAACAGCTTGTCTAGTAAGAAATATTTAACAGACATAAACAACGAATCACTGCCTTTTACTAGACAAAACACTCAGATATCACTTCCTATGCCTTCTTCTACTTTAGTGAAAAGGTCTATTATTTACGACAGTAAAAGGATATTCAACCATTTACCTTGAGAGCAACAAAGGCAAAAAAGGTTAAAAGAGAATTAAAAAAAATATTGGTGGGAAAAGCTTATTACACTTTGAATGAGTTCCTGGAGGACACATTTTAAAAATTGTTTTTGCTTTTTCTGATTGGTTTTGCATTGGTCGGTATTATTTCACTTTGTCTTTCTTGTTTTGTTATGCATTTGACTTATTTTTATTAATGTTATTTTAATTTTTACACTTGTATTGTTTATTTTATTTATTAGATTGTAAGTATGGCTTTGTCAATAACTACTGTTTATGATAATAAAGCTATTTTTGACTTTGAAAAAAAAATAGATTTGATTAATTGCAATCCATTTTTTTTTAAATCTTTTTTGTTTGCATCTTTTTATAAAAAACATTGGCCAAATTTGACAAATTTTTATCGTCTAATAATGAGTTGACGATACTTTTCTTTCCTTTTCCGGCAAATCCAGATGTTGTATCGCAATCAGAAAAACAATGCAGAAATGTAACGATATTTTTGAAGGATTCATATTTGAAACTATTAGACTTGAAAAATAGATCTTTTACATTTCCAGAACCTGTCTTGAGAAAATCAATATCATGATTATTTGAATTTAATTGATTCAAAATATCAATATCTTGACCCACAACAATGATAGTTTTATTAGTATCTCTAGCAATTTATTAAATATTAACTTTATTAATTTATTTGGTTGTTAATTATAGTAGCATATTTCGATTAGCAATTTTTTTGTTTATCAATGTAACATGAAATCTTACGTTTTTCGAGTAATTAAAGTGTAAATTTTAATAAATAGCTTAAAATTGTACATAATAGTAGATGTAAAGGATAGCCATCAGATCAAATTAGGGATACTATATCATTATCCCCCTACCTAACTTCATACCGCTAGTTTTTCCACGTAACCTCACATTACAAGTCCCCCTACTTATTTTCAAATCAATAACCCCCTACTTAGCTTCATACCGCTAGTCCTCCCACCTAATTTCAATTTTTAAATTCCTCCCACCACTTCTCATCTTTTTAAATAGGAACGCTACAATTTTCGATCATTCAATATGTCAGTACCCATCGATCTGTCTTGGGATGAAAGGAACTGTGAACCATTAGAACACATTGCTGTGCTACGCCATCCTCAGATATCAGCACCAGTTGATTTCTCTTGGGATGAGGGATTTTGCGAATCTTATAAACCATTAGAATACGTAATCTAGTTCTTCGCTGTTTACCACCAAAGTTGTGCAAGAGTGGAAAAAAGAAACTTCGAGAACAGGAAAGAAAACGATTTAAAAAATAATTAGAAGCTAAACAACAAAATCAACCATCTCCATCTATTGAGAACAAAAGCAGTTATCAACGAAAATCGCAGACTACGCCAGTTACGATCCATAATTATATAAAAAAAATTAATTGTTGCCCTGGTGTTAATATTTTTTATCTCATGTAAACGGAGAGAGACAATTAATAGAATTTAGCTCTGAAGAACTGAAAATTATTTTGTTGGATTACTTAATCAAAAATGCAAACCCTGTCGAACTATTAAATATTTGGGGAAAATTGCCAAGTGCACATAAAGCCAACTTTAACCTGCAAATAAAATTGCCTTGCTGTATTCATTATAATAGACCTGATTGGCGCACTGAAATAGATGGCCCTCCAAGCTCCCAGAGTAATTGTGTATTATGTAATAAGACATTATCTGATTTAACTACTAATAATTTGCATTTTAAGATCCTTTACACAAATAATGCACTATATAAAAATCGACCTCTCCTATTGGTCGATTCATCTCGTATTACAATATGTCTTCGTGATGCAATCGTTTTCTGTCAAGAGCTCTCGTGGTGTAGAGGTTTAGATCGTTGGGTCTCACCTGGATGGCCTGGGTTCAAATCCCGTAGCTTTTTTTTTATTATTTGTTTTAAATTATGTTTCTAAACAGTTTTTTTCTTGATTTTGGGTATGTCTTGGGTTAGCACCTGGTTAGTTTCCTTTTCTTGAACCCCGTGGCGAGCGAAGCGAGCGGAGGGCCATACGGATTGACCAATAGGAGAGGCCGATTTTTATATAGTGCACTATTTGTGTAAAGGATCTTACAAAAATTTAATTTTTCTGAAAGGCACTAGTAGATAAGCATAGTTGGTTCAAGACCCCAAGATGGACAGATAGAGATACAAACAACAAAAAAAAAAAGCGTGTACACTATGTGCGCATATCAAAAGTGAAACTTCTTAAACTTAAACGCCCTAGCCTCGGATTTGGTTAAAAAGTAGTTTTTTAAATATATCACTCAATTAGCAAAAAGGGAAAGCCTAAATAAAAAAAACTATTCTTCATAAAAGTTTCGCTTATGTCTTGACAAGGTAATAGCAAATACCATATTTTATCTTGTAAACTAATAAACCATAAACAACCGTGACCCTTTTTCGTCAGCGATCGCCTTGAACGTTTTTCTTCAGTAATCGTCGTGTTACAACCTTCAAATTTTACTCCCAGCGAGCGTTAAGAAGTTTCACTTCAAAAACAGCAAAAAAAAACATATAACAAAATACTGTAAAATATAACAAAAATAAAACAAAGCCGGTACAAAATAGCAAAATTTTGCTTTTAAATTATATAACAAAGCAAAGTGATGCAAATAAAATTTACAGACCGTTTTACAAAATTTGAATTTTTCTGCAAGACGCTAGTAGTAAAGCATGGTTGTTTCAGGACCCTACTATCTATCACATTACCATCCAACTTTAATACATATGTACATCATTTCAACTGTTTCGTATAGGTAGCAAAACAACAAAACAGACAGCAAATACAGCAAGACAGACAGACAGACTGCAAATACAGCAAAACAGACAGCAAATACAACAAAACAGACCACAAATACAGCAAAACAGACGGCAAATACAACAAAACAGACGGCGAAAACAGCACAAAACAACAAAACAGATAGTAAAAACAACAAAAAACAATTTTTTCTTCAAACGTCAGTAAATCCGTCATTACTCGACTGTGTAGGCGGCCGTAAAGTTTCGTTTTTCCTCCGCCGGAGCTTTACTTTTCATTTTTCCGCCGGTGGAGGTAAAAGTGTTGTCATAGCAACATAGATACAATACAAACAGACAACAAAATAAGCGTCAACAACTCAAGATTTATTAAACTACAATTTGTATTTATCACTCAATTTGTGATTGCATTTCTAAAAATCAGTAATTTAGCAACAAATTGGTTATTATTTAATCGAACTTACTCAATAACTGCTTATCAATACGGAATTAAAACGCAATCGGAAACGCAATCTTAAAAAAAAATAATTATTGTTGACAGTGTCCACTGACAGCTTGATGTTACATTACTATAGCAACAACCTGTGCCCATTCACCGAAGCCGCCTTGCGAACCCACTTATCTTTAATAATAATTAGATATTATTACTATTAAAAAGAGATGTTTTTGCATTAATTCGTCGACATTTGAAGAAAAAACAGCATATTTTATTTGGAGGAAAAGTTACTTTTCATGGCTTGCTCTCTATTACCAGCCTCACTCCGTTCGGCTGTTAAACACGAGCGCGCCATGAAAAGTATCACTTTTCCTCCATATAAAATAATATACTATTATGAATATCCAGAACCGAACGAACAATCAGGTATCAGTACAGACCATCAAACAGCAGGAAAACGAAGTGAATTTTAACATAAAGATCTGTCACTTCAACATAAGATCTATCAGAAATAAAGCAGATGAATTGGATGCCTTAATAGTGGAAGGTAAGGACTATAACATAGCGAACATTATTTAACCAAAGATGAAGCTATTTGTTTTAAGCTTGAAAATTTTAATGTAGTATCTTTTTTTGCCAGGGAGAATATGAGTAATGGGGGAACCATGATTTGTGCAAAAACACAATTAGAATGCAATAAGATAATAAAAATTGAAAGTTTTTCCAAGGAATTTCATTGTGAAGTATCTGCTGTGGAAATAAAGAGCTGTAATATGGCAATCATTGCAATTTATAGAGCTCCAAATGGAGATTTTGATATTCTTATGGATAGCATGATAAGCATTCTAGAATTCTCTTATAACAAATATAAATATTTAACTATAAATGGGGATATTAATATAATATTTAATAAAAATAATAAAAGAAAAATAGATTTTTGTAGATTTATTACTGGAGTATAACCTTAAGCAACAAATATTTGTCAATACAAACGCTACAAATGTTATAGATAATATATTTGTTAATTTTCAAAATGTTTTAGAGTACAGCCCTAGTGTGTACAATCATTTTCTGTCAGATCATCATGTGATCGACATTCATAATAGGTAGGAGTTGCAGAGGCATCCCATGTATCTTTCTCATATCGACCTATAACTAGGGAGGGTATTTTTAGAATGTATAAATGTCTAGATGAGTTTGACTGGAGTTTCGTGTCCTTGAGTGATCAAAGTGTTGATTCTATGTTTGACAGGTTTTTGAATGTGATTGTGTCTGCCCTTAATCCCTCTATGCCAATCATTAAAAAAGGCCTCCTCGTAATGGTCTCAACATAAGTTGGTTCAATGAAGAACTAAGGAATATGAGGGAAACTCTTAGATTTTTAAACGAACTTTATCTGAACAGGCCCTCCGAAGGCCTAAAACATCAAATAAGTAATTTTAGGAGAACTTACAGACATTCTATTCAAACTAGCAAACGCAATGCTTACAATAACTATATTATGGGTTCTCATAATGTTATAAAGACATCTTGGGATATAGTAAACTCTGTTGGGGAGTGCATAAACAATCAAGTATTGATGAAAACTTAAATGCTGAGGAGCTTAATACATTTTTTTCTAATATTGCTTAAATAACTATAGAGGCTATCCCTGCTGTGGCAACTCAGCTTCAAGCATACTTGCTCAATGCTGGAAGGGGGCCAACACGTAAATTTCAATTCAGGGAGATCACTTTTATTCAGTGTCGAGATGCTATTGATGCACTTAAAAATAAACCAAGCAGGGACATATATGACCTGAACGTTCCCTTGATGAAATCCTTTAAAGACATTTTAATCATTCCACTGACAAAGTTATTTAATTTATGTATCCAAGCAGTAACTTTTCCAGACAGCCTCAAATTAGGAAAGTCATTCCCATATATAAAAAGGGCTCTAAAGATGATGTGAACAACTATCGTTCTATATCATTGATTCCTACTGTAGCAAAAATCTTTGAGTTTCTATTGAAGGAACAACTTTACGCATATTTTGAGAACAATAAATTGTTTACTTTGAGCCAATTTGGATTTAGAAGTGGCCGTTCTACTACCCATGTTGTATTGGATCTTTTAGAGTGTATATTAGATGCTTTTGAGGAGGGCAGTATGTTAATGCTACATTCTGTGACCTCTCAAAGGCGTTCGATTGTGTAACTCATGATATACTGATTCGTAAGCTGAGGTTTTATGGGCTGGAGCAAAATTAGTATCAATTTACTTAGTAGTTATTTAATAAATAGGAGACAAAGGACAGAATGTAATGGTAGATTCTCGGGGTGGGCAGAAATGAAGCATGGTGTGCCACAGGGCTCAGTCTTGGGGCCGCTGCTATTTCTTATTTATGTCAACGATATTAACAATGCTGCACCTGGCTCGAGGATCTTCCTTTTTGGTGATGATACTTCATTGATAGAGACGAGCGATGACATCAATGCTCTGGAGCATGCTGCAAGTATGGATGATCTGAGTGAGTGGTTTAAAAGTAATAAACTGACTCTGAATGGCGATAAAACAATCAACATGTATTTTGCGTTGAGAGGGCTGGAGTGTGTGAACGCGGCAGAGGTGAAGTTTTTGGGAGTATTCTTAGATCCGACATTGAAATTTGAATTGCACACAGATTACATTGCAACACGTCTTCTTAAAAGTATATATCTATTGAGAAGCCTTTCACGCATACTTCCGGATGCTTCACTGCTGCAAACTTTTCGTGGGGTGTTTCAGTCGCATTATAAGATTCTTTACGCAAATAGTGCATTATATAAAAATCGGCCTTTCCCATTGGTCGATCCGCATGGCCCTCCGCTCGCTTCGCTCGCTACGGGGGCTCAAGGAAAGGAAACTAACCAGGTGCTAACCCAAGACATGCCCAAAATCGAGAAAAAAAGCTGTTTAGAAACATAATTTAAAAAAAAAAAAAGCAACGGGGTTCGAAACCGCGTTTTCCAGGTGAAACCCAACGATCTAAACCTCTACACCACTAGAGCTCTTGATAGAAATCGATTGCATCACGCAGACATATCGTAATACGAGATTAGATCGACCAATAGGAGAGGTCCATTTTTACATAGTGCACTATTTGTGTAAAGGATCTTTAAATGCGTTTCAGTCCATCTCGGTATACGCTATTTTCAGGGGCGGCTTCTCAATAAGTGCGCCCGTGCGCGCGCACTGCCTGCGAAAGTAAACGGAAAACTAACTATAATTTGCGAATTTACATATTTTTGAATCTCCACTGGCCGCAGAATACGTTATTTATAAGAGCGAAATCGACGCATGACGGCGACGATCAAAACGCAGTGCGTCCAACGGCGGCCTCCGTCCGTAACCACAACTAGTTTAAATCTGCCGTGCGCTAGTGTTCGGCGCTCTTGTTAAATGCATTTTCGTCATGCAAAACGGTCGGGAATGTTCGTAAAATCACGAGAAGTCAAGGCTCATCCGTGCGCTATTTAGATCCGCACTTTGTAGCTTAATTTAGTGATAATTTGCAATTCTTGCGTATATAGTAGGGTGTCACTAGCTGATTTTTTCAGGGATGAAAGTACATGATAAGATAACCCTTATTCCGGAGGTAATACGAAATTAGACTCCACAAAAGGACACTATCATCAAAAATCGAGATATTGGTACCACCGTATAGAGGAAAAAATACTTATTTTTTGGTCCAATGCACAATAAGGTCTTTGTAGGAAGTATGTTTTGATAATTATTCAGAAAAAATCATTTGCATTAGCCCATATGGCCGGAAAAAAATTTAAATGTAAATATCTCGGTTTCAACCATGCAAAAATTTAATTAAAAAATAGTTATTTTTAAATATAACACTCAATTAACAAAAAGGGAAGGCCTAAATGAAAAAAAAAATATTCTTTATAAAAGTTTCGCTTATG
>MU184298.1:116383-136638 GCA_016904865.1 Pissodes strobi | reverse complement strand
CCCGTACTTTGTCAGCACTTTCTACGATATATTTTGCTTTATCTAACTAAAAACCAGATATATTTGACAAAAGCCGTATTATAGTGGATATACAGCAGCTTGCATGTGTTTCCGCGAATACATTCCATTGCATTGATTCTAATTTTGAATATGGCGCGAATGGAGGCGGATCGTTTCTAGATGCGTCGACCAATAGCAGAGGCCGATTTTCACATAGTCGCCTACGCCTGTAAAGGTTCTTAATCTATATGGCGCAACAACTAGCACCCTCTATTTGCCAACAAAGACACTAACAACCCAAAATAACAATAATTATTAACTGAGAATGACGTAGGGCAAAATATTTTTTCATATTTCTATCTGATGAAGTAAAAATATTCAAAAAAAATTACTAGTCGATTACTCACATTTAACTCACAAAATGGCATTACTCACAATTTCGCTCGCACGATTTGAAATTTCTCACAAATGTGAGTAATTACTCACAAATTGGCAGCACTGATTATAGGTCCTGAAAAATTCAGCTTGTGTGGAAAAAGTGGAAGGTAAATCGTTTTTTAGAGCGAATATTACATACTACTATTATAAGTATTATTCTGTATTATACTCCAGATGAGCCGTGAATTTTTGTTTTGTTCGGTTCGTTGACGCTTGTTAATTAGCTGCATATAAACACGTGAGTTTATTGTTTAGTGTTTTATATTTTTATTTATATACCTACTATTATTCTACTGTCATGGCTAGTAGTTCGGGTTCTGACAAATGCTGTGGGGGCATAAATTCAGTTGACAATATTATTAAAAACAACTTGTCTTTATTAGATCTGAATAAAAATATTGAAATAAAGAGGTTAGGGCGACCGATGCCGGTTTTAAAATTAGACCTAACATGTGCCAAGAAAAAGGATGGTTGGTCTTTCACCAGACATTTTAACCCCCGAAAACTTGTGGCGAATGGAATTTCACTTTAAAGCTAGGAAACGGCAAAGTCGAATGGCTAACCATCGACAAAAAGATGTACAATAACACTTTTTTGCCATCAAACCGATATGTTTTTTAACGTTTTCGAACTTCTCCTGATTTTTATGGTTTACTCTTCTGGAATCGATAAGTACCTACTTATTAATTTCTTTTAGTGCGCAACAATTACCATTCAAGAGGGCGCCGAATTCATGTTTTTTAAACGATTTTAACGAGTTTTGGGTAAAAAATGGACGTGGCACCCCCAAAACTTTCCGCCTTCGGCGGGTCAGCCTACGTCGGCGCCTGCAGCGTGCATCCACCTATGCGTACGGTAAAACCCACATACATTGCGCACTACCTATTTAAAACCTCACGAGCTGCCACTGGCTATTTTGGCATGGGGTCACTCGTGTCATGCGAGTAGAATATTTTCCTTCAGTGTTGCCATTCGTAGCGACTTGTCGCGAAAATAGCGACTTTTTGATGACTGTGCGACATAGCGGCGATTTACAAAAACAAGCCTATTTGTAGCGACTTTTTCGAATTTTGAATTAGGTTAGGAAGTTTTGTTAATCACTGTTTTGCGATTTGGAATTATCGTATTTATCTTGATATTCAGATTATAATTTAGGACCGGGAGCCACTGTCATGTCTGCTCTATCGGCTCGGCTCGGATTAGATCGCATCAGTTGTTGTCCGGGGTCCGGGACTTCCCTGAAATCGATCGTTCTGGTCAAAACCTTTTGTTTTTATTCCATGTTCCATAATTTGTGTGTTCGTCTTGGTTCGTCTGCCTAAACGCAATTTAGTGCATTTACCTTCTGCTATAGGCAGTATACTTTATACCAACTGCTAATCAATATTTAACTAATACATGATAATCAAAATACAACAATGATTGGTTTTGTATTTTGTCCAACGTTTTTCTTATTGGGTAGTGACTAATTAAATTAGTTTTTGATGTATTGTGTGTTATGTTGTTAGTTTTAGGAAAACACTATTTTGTTTATCCTACGTTTTTATTAACTATTTTTTCCTTCCAATTTTATACAGCAAAATAAAGAATCCTATTCTGTAAAAAACACGTTTTTTTTTTTTTTTTTTTAGGATACTACGCCTTTGTCTGCGTCAGAAGAAAGTAGCGACAAAGTAGCAACTTTTCACACCAGGTTGTAGCGATTTTTGGCTTTGCCGCTCTGGCAACACTGTTTTCCTTGCAGAGGAAGGCAGTGCGCATTATTGCTGGGCTCGGTTACCGTGATGATGTAAGGCAAAGTTTTATTGACCTGCGTATTTTAACTCTCCCATGCAGATATATCTATGAATGTATATTGTATTGTCACAGAAATCAAGAACGTTATGTCTGTAATGGCTTTTATCATTCTTACCCCACAAGACAATGTTATTCTATAAAGCCTTCCTTCTTGCGGCTTAAAAAAATCACGAATCTCGGTGAATTATTCCGCACCATTATTATATAACAAGTTGCCTAGAGAGCATAAATTGCTTGCTGAAAATATATTTAAGGTTAAAGTGAAGAGTTTTTTGACTGAAAGGGCATTTTACAGCATGAAGGAGTTTTCACAATGGAATTTCTAACAAAATATCTATTTTATCCTGGCGATTGATTTAATGTTATTAATGTATACATTTTAATTGTCTTCTTTTTTAATTAGGATAATTGTTTGTTGGTACTTAATAATTGATATGTTTCTTCTTTTTTGTATTGTATATTTATATGTTCAATGTCAATATCAGCAGTTCCTTTGACTGTAGTAATCATTATCTTATTAGTACTTAAGTAAGTGACATGATATATGTATATATTTTATTTTTGACGTGAGTAAAGATTTATTGCAATTTGTTAACTTGAATAAATATTTGTGTCTGTTGCCGGATGTAACTTTTTATCAGGGCGGGCAATGTTTCAGGCGAATTTTTATTAAAATTTATTCAGGACGTCTAAAAGCTTTAATTAATAAAATAAGAATTTCCTTCAGTTTAAATTAAAAAGGTGTAATCAATATTTTTCGATTATTTTAAAGGAAAGTTTCATTCAAAACATAGAGGGGATAAACTCTTAGTATGTAGATAAACCAACGAAAAAGTAAATTCTATTCGAATCTCATTTTAAAGCTTCATATTCACTTCCGCAAATTTCGTTTTTTTCTTGACAGTTGTTGATATTTCGCGCGAATGTAAGTTTTGGTCCATACTCATTGACGCGAAATGTCGTCGGTGAATATTTGCTAAAAAGTTCAAATAGTTTTAACTTTTTTGCGAATTTATGCTTTTAGTGGAATAGGTTTTATAGGTTAGGTCCAAGTACCGGATGATGTAAGCAGGTTAGTAATATATTTTTAAGTCTAGAATGGGCTCAATTAATCTCATTTCTGCAACTAAATTGCGAAAATCGCATTTTAAAAATATATTTCTAATCGAAAATTTTCTTTTCTGGTGTCATTTAGCTGGTGGGTATTTCGTAGTTTTGGGATAATTACCAAAAGTACGGAACATAAAATAATAATATATCCACCGAAAAAAATTATAATTATTATTATTATCCAATGGTCAAAGTATCTATTCTACAATTTAACTAATGAACCCAATGCCTGAAAATAATAAACAAATAAATATAGCAAATCAGTCAAGAAATTTGAGGTCAATTCACAATTATGGTAGAATTCGTAAAAAAAATAAAAATTTTCGTAACGAATAATTTTGAAGCTGATAATGACAGTTTATGTCAAAAAGGCGAAATTCGCTTAAGTGAGTATGAAGCTTAATTATTAGAGTAGAATTTTCTGAATATTTAATAATAAAATTAAAACAATTAATGTTTTATCAGAAATCCGAGTATTTTTTGAGAAAAGTTATGAAAAATTTGTGAGTGAGTGATTGTTAAAAAATTCTATTAAATAAATTGTGTTACATATCATAATTAAAGTTTACACACCTAATTTCAATTACAAAATATGAATTAAAGAACTAAACCAAACGTCTCCCTAATAAATCTAAACTTGACCTTTACGAGATATATTTAAACCACTGTGTTGGCTGATCGTCCTTGCTTGACGATTGTGTCCGATAAAATCCGATAACATACGAGGCGCCCTTTAAGTTGAAGTTCTCATCTATCCCTCTGTTTACGCCAATGAATGCGCCTTCCCCTTTGTAAAATTATGTCAAGTGACAAGAGCGGACCAGCAACGAAAGAAGCTTGACAGCGGGTGTCTAGCTGTCAATAATTTTGATATATGAATTCATTTTCTACTTTAACGAGTTTGTTATAAATTTAGTTGAAAAATATAATTAAAAGTTTGTCATTGATCCAGTGCATTAATCAATACAGCCACTTACACGAAACATTGGTCCTTCGAGCCGGATAAAGCAAGAAAATTGAAGTAATTAGAATAAAGACTTTCCTAATAACTCGTATTAACGCCGGCAAAGATCACGGAGAAGTTCAGCAGAGCCAAGTCAGTGCCATTTCAGCTGGACGATTGCACCAGCGACAGAGAAGCTGCCTGGACCGGTGAGTTCCTTCATACCCAATCTCTTTTCCGTGGCCAAGAAATCGGTCTGTTTTCGCGCGTAGCAGCGAAGTTAAATATTTTGTTTTAATGCGTACACGCGTTGCATGCGATTTACATAATTGATTCCTTGTTCTTTGCAGATTGATTTATTAGCATTTTATTTGAATTGCAGTTTAGTTTGAATACTTTGCAAATTTGTTTAAGATGTCAGATATACAGGCGTTGGCAAAAAAACGCGGCACAGTAAAATCTAGATTATCTCTTTTTGAAAGGTATATAGCCTCGATTAATGGCTTGATAACGCCCTCGGAATCAGAACCAAATCCGAAATTGGATCGTGTCAAAATTATAGAGATAGAGCAACGCATTTTTAAAGCTGAAGGGATACTCGGCACGTTTGATGAAATGCAAGGCGAGATCGAATGCGAGGATATAAGCGAGCAACAGATAAAAGAACGCGAAGACTTTGAAACGAGATTTTATGCGATACTTTCTCATACGAAATTTTTACTCGAAAAGTTCAGTGCGCCTGAAGGCGCAAATACGTCAGCCAGTTCGGTATCTGGTTCCTCTCATTCGGTTCCGCTTGAAAGCGTGAAACTTCCCGAAATAAAGCTTCCAAAACTTGAGGGTTTATATGAAACCTGGATGGAATTTCGAGACGTATTCGAATCCTTAATTCACAATAACAAGCAAATAAACGATATACAAAAGTACCATTATCTAAGGGCATCGTTGGTTGGGCCTGCTTCAAAAGTAATTCAGTCTTTGGAATTTTGTGCAAATAATTACAGCGTTGCCTGGGACATTTTATGCGAAAGATACAACAAAACGAACCTTTTAATACAAAATCACATTAAGGCAATTTTTAACGCAAAAACGTTGTCTTCAGAATCGGCATCTCAAATAAGAAATTTATGTGACAACATGTCGAAACATTTAAGCAGCCTTAATCAGCTGGGTGAACCAACTGATTATTGGGATACCCTAATAATATATATCATGTCGAGCAAGTTAGATGTAAGTTCAGCCCACGAATGGGAAAAACAAAAATCAAGACTCTCTAACACAATAACTTTAAATGATTTTAAAGAGTTCTTAAAGAAGCGTGCCGATTTATTGGAAACAATAAATTCAAATTTCGAATACAAAGGTAATCAAGCCGATAATAAAAAACCTTTCAATAGGCGTCCTTATAACACTCGCGGCTTTGTCGGAAAAACAGACGACCAAGGCGAACAAAAATCGAGATTTGTAAGAGTATGTTATCTGTGTAAAAAAGATCACAGCTTATTTTACTGCCCTGAATTTCTTTCCCTTTCTATTAAAGACAAAAAATCAAAGGTTGCTGAGTTAAAATTGTGCAGAAATTGTTTAAAACGCAATCATTTAACAAAAGACTGCCATTGGACGGGTTGTAAAATATGCAGTGAAAAACACAATACCATATTACACGATCAAACCATAACGCGACAAGCTTTGACAGTGCAAAGTACTGAGACGAGAGACATTAAAAATACGACAGAATTTCAAGAAGTAAACGAAACGACAGTCTGTAATTTTGTTATGGCTCAAAATACAATTTTTTCTACATCACGAGTATTAGTCAATAGCGGTGAAGGCAACCCATATATTGGTCGTGCTTTACTAGATTGTGGCTCACAATCAACTTTTATTTCTCAAAACTTTTGCAAAAAACTAAAAATACGAACAGTTAAAACAGAACTCGTAGTTTCTGGAATAAACGATAAAACTTCTTATGCGAATGAAAAATGCGAAATTCAAATAAAATCGACAAATGGTCATCATACGTTTAATTTAACTTGTTTTGTAATTGACAAAATAACAAGTTCTTTACCCGATACGTTTATTGATAGGAAATCTCTTAATATTCCTTTAAGCATTGAATTAGCCGATTCAGAATTTCATATTCCGAAAGCGATCGATATTTTAATCGGTGCTGATACGTTTTGGAATCTTTTGAGTGTAGGTCGAATTGACCTTGGACCTCAAAAACCCATACTTCAAAATACGCGTCTGGGTTGGATAGTAGCTGGTTCTTTGGGAACACCTTCTAAAACTTCTGTATGCAATTTTAAACAAAATATATCCGTGCAGGAACAGTTATCTAAATTTTGGGAGGTAGAAGAAGTATCTTCCAAACTTTCTCTTCTCTCACCCGAAGAAGAACTTTGCGAAAATACTAAAATTTCCCCTAACGGTCGTTTCGTGGTCTCTTTGCCATTTAAAGACAGCTCTGAAAAATTAGGTGATTCTCGAGAAATGGCAATAAAACGATTTTCCCAGCTAGAAAAAAAAATTAAGTTCAAACGAAGCTTTAAAAAAATTATACGTAGATTTTTTAACAGAATACGAAATATTACATCATATGACAGAGGTGCCATTTGACAAATGCGGCGGACAAAACGGCGTTTTGCGCGAATTAAGCTCCACGACAAAACTTAGAGTCGTTTTTAACGCTTCGAGTGCAACCTCAACGGGCGTGTCGTTAAACGATTTACAAATGGTCGGTCCAGTTATACAACAGGATTTGTTGTCAATTATTTTAAGATTTCGTACGCATTCAATCGTTCTCTCCAGCGACATCAAAATGATGTACCGCCAAGTCTTAATTAATCCAGCGCAACGTAGTTTGCAAAAAATTGTATGGCGATCAAATCCTAACGAGCCACTTAAAGCCTACGAGTTAAACACGGTAACATACGGTACAGCGGCAGCCTCATTTCTAGCTATTCGTTGCCTATATAAAATAGCTAACGAATGCGAGAAACAGTATCCAAATATAGCGTCTATAATTCGGAACAACATGTATGTTGACGATCTTCTTACCTGTGTTGATTCACTAGAAGAAGCTAAATACGTTTGTGAAACTATTTCCAAGGTATTTCTGAAACGCGGTTTTGAGCTCAGAAAATGGAAATCAAACAACCCTGAGGCGATAAACGGATTACACACGGAAATGTTCGAAAGTTCTATAGAATTTTCATCGAGTCAAGATCATTCAAGTAATATTTTAGGTCTTTCGTGGTTGAGCGATTCTGATTTATTAGTATACAAAATTTCAATACCCAAGGAACATAATAAAATTACCAAACGAACAATATTGTCACGCATCGCAACCATATTCGATCCTTTAGGCTTGGTAAGTCCTTGTATCATCATAGCTAAGGTTATTTTACAAAAGTTGTGGGAAGAAAAATTAAGCTGGGATCAAATATTGCCAAACAATATTCTCCAAAGTCGGTTAGAATTTTCAAAAGAGCTAAATTGTTTAAACGAATTAAAAATAGTCAGAAACGTAACTTGCAGCGAGGCAGATTCTTTAACCTTGCATGGATTCGCCGACGCGTCCGAAACTAGTTACGGCGCATGCGTGTATGTACTTTCAAAAAACACGAAGAACGAATTTAAAGCGAACCTACTTTGCGCAAAATCGAAAGTAGCTCCATTGAAGTCCTTGACTATGAACTATGCGCGGCTCTTATCTTGTCAAAACTTATTACAAAAGTTGTAAATTCTATTGACGTCAAATTTGATAACATTTACTGCTGGTCAGATTCGACGATTGTATTAGGTTGGTTACGCACTTCACCGAACCTTTTAAAACCATTCGTTAACAATCGCGTGGCCGAAATACAAAAATTAACGGAGTCATTTTTTTGGAATCATGTACCTACTAGCGACAACCCTTTCGATTTGGTCTCCAGAGGCGTACGGCCAAACAAATTATTAAAATGTGATTTATGGTGGCATGGTCCCAAATGGCTATTCAATCCTGATGAGTGGCCCCAAACACCGATATTATGCGATGATTTGCCCGAAAAAAGAAACCCTAGTTTCGTAGTTTCTATTCTCGCCGAGACGTTTCCATTTGATCGTTTTTCAGGCTTACTTAAGGTAAAGCGTTGCGCGGCATTTATTTTTAGATTCATCGAAAACGCTCGTAAAAATAGAGTGAATAGAAATATGTCGCCTTTTCTAAGTGTATCGGAAATAAATTTAGCTTTTGAAAGGTTAATAAAAATTTCTCAAATGGAATCGTTTTCACAAGAATATCGCTATCTTGTTAATAATGCTGAAATACCAAAGGGCAGCAATTTGTTGAGTTTAAGTCCCTTTATTGATAACCAAGAAATCATGCGAGTAGGCGGTCGTCTATCTAATTCAGAGTTTTCTTATTCTAAAAAACACCCAATTTTACTTTCCTCCAAACATAAGTTGACTAATTTAATTTTTCATTACGAGCATGAAGCTTTACTGCATGCAGGGCCTCAGTTATTATTATCACATATTCGAGAAACATTTTGGCCCATTGCAGGTAGAAATCTAGCTCGAAAGGTTTTTAGAGATTGTATTAAATGTGCCAGGCATCGTAATCTCACTGTTCAACCTATTATGGGTGATTTACCCTCTTCGCGAGTACAACCAACGTTGCCGTTTTCTACAGTAGGTGTCGATTATGCCGGGCCGTTTATAATGAAGGATAGGCGTGGACGCGGTTGCAAACGTATAAAAGGTTGGATTGCTTTATTCATATGTTTTAGCACGCGAGCTATTCACTTAGAATTGGTCTTATCATTGAGTACTGAGGACTTTCTCCAAGCTTTTAATCGCTTTATTAGTCGTCGAGGAAAACCTTCGCATGTATACTTTGACAATGGTACAAATTTTGTCAAAGCTAATAAAGACATTCAACATATATACAAATTTCTCAGTGATAATGCTAATGAAATTCAAACTTCAATATCTAATATTGGAATCACATGGCACTTTATTCCTACTAATTCGCCAAATTTCGGGGGGCTTTGGGAGTCAGGGATCAAAAGTGTTAAATTACATCTAAAACGAGTATTGGGGAATCAGATTTTGTTTTTTAAAGATTTTGAAACTTTGCTGATTCGCGTGGAAGCAGTGGTAAATTCAAGGCCAATTTCCCCATTAACCTCTAACCCTGAAGATCTTGCCGCCCTTTCACCGGCCCATTTTTTAATTGGTCGCCCTATACTGACAATACCATATGCATCCGTGAGCAGTGTTCCTGACAACCGTCTATCGCAGTTTGAAAAAATCCAGAAACTATATGAGTTTTTTTGGAGAAGATGGAGTCTCGAGTATGTCAGCGAGCTTCAGAGAAGAGTCCGTTGGAAAACCAGTGTAGGTGCCCTAAAGGTTGGTCAACTGGTTCTAGTCAGAGATAACAATCAACCACCAATAAAATGGCGACTTGGAAGAGTGCTAGAGTTATTTCCCGGACGTGACGAGATTTGTCGCGTAGCGACAATTAAAACGATCGATGGCATAATATCCAGAGCAGTTGGAAGACTATGTCCTCTTCCCGTTGAAAGTTAGTCCTTTCAAGGCCGGGGGCATGTTTACGCCAATGAATGCGCCTTCCCCTTTGTAAAATTATGTCAAGTGACAAGAGCGGACCAGCAACGAAAGAAGCCTGACAGCGGGTGTCTAGCTGTCATAATTTTGATATAAAAAATTCATTTTCTACTTTAACGAGTTTGTTATAAATTTAGTTGAAAAATATAATTAAAAGTTTGTCATTGATCCAGTGCATTAATCAATACAGCCACTTACACGAAACAGCATACGCACAAGCTTAGTACCGCCCAAAAGTTGCAAGAATTCTAAGAGCCCTTCAGTGTTAGATTTATATTTTATTACTTTTAGGTTGATTATAAATTTTACTTTTAACAGATACGATGCGCATTCTGAAACTATATAGATCCACTCACGAAGACTTAATAACATTGTTTACGTTAAACTAACGCACCACTATAACGATTCCGTCTAATGCAATATATTTCATGTCGACACCTAAGATGTAATACCAAACCTTCAGCGTAATTCAAATGTCCGAAGGGAATGCGTAAAATATGTGGCGAAGGTATGACAATAAAAGACACAACTAAAAATCGTCATCTTAATATATTTACAATTTTAAAAAACAATCCAAAAAATTGATCCTTGAAATAAAATTACAAATAAATAAAATCTAACTACACAATAATGTACAGATTATAACATCTTTTTAACGTTTTAATGGGAGGCTGCTTTTATAGGAGAAAAATGTATTTACACAAAAAGCTATAATAAAAAACACAACGTAATTGTAAACCAGTAAAATACACTTTATTTTTTATAAAATATCTCTTTTTGTATACAGAAATTATACTAAAAAATATAAAAATTAAAAACTTTGTTGTAAATATATCCACATTCGTATGTATAGTAGACTCTATTGGTTTGTCTATATAAGATTTGTCAGTGTTCCATTTGGTAAATTGTGAGGTTTGCACTTTGGGTCAACTTACTTAATAATTATGTCACAATGTACCAAAGAGTAGGCCAAGAACCAACAAAATCACATAATAATAGATCTAATTGCTGAGGTAACAGTGTGTTAGTCCTTAGTGCGCGGACCTCGCATGCCTGAAACATTACATTAATTAAACAATTTCTATATAAAATTGCAAATTACGGCTTAAAACTGTTGATCAGCAACCAACAAAAATCCTATTTGTTGATTATTACCGAGATCATCGAATGTAACGTTTTAACGTATGCGGGGCCCGACCGCAAACGAAGTTAGTAAATAACACTCACTGAGTGCAAATAAAAGCAAAATGTTTGAAACATTTTGCCCGCGTGTGCGACCTAAGCATTTTGTTGTTTTCTCACCTAAGTCAACTAGCGAATGTACAAAGACGTTACCGGAACGCATCAGTCTATTATAAGTACGGTACGACCACGTCAACGGTCTCATTCTGTTTATGATCCGAACTGTCGCCCGCTTCCATTTGGTCGCAAGATTCTAAGAATTTAATCACTTTCTGCGTCGCCTTTACTGCGCAGACACTCGATGCTTCCGTCTATAAAAAAGAAAACAAAACATACACTCACTCAAACGATTTTACCAAATGATTTAAAATAACTATTTTTAAGTAAATCATTTTAATCAAACCATTTCTGCAGCAAAATTTTGAACCATCAATCGAAAGGGATATTCAGTCAATTTTAAAACATTCGAAAATTTTGATTAATTATACCAACAAACCTACGTATTTCCTATAGTTAGATATCATACAGAAGGTTATGTCAAACCATCACAAGTACCTTCTGTTTTATTAGTCGATGGTGATTATTTGAGCATCTTCTGTCTTCTAGTCACTTTTAAAGCATTTTAGGATCATATCTCCTAAATCTAATAAATTACCTAGAGACTACCCTCCCTATAGGGCCGAGAAACGATGATTTATTAATTAATCAATTAGCTGATTTGAGAAGACGACTTACCGAGGCGGTCAGATTCATAAAATTGAAAAATTTCTTGAGCAGTTCGACCATGTCGCCGAAATTGTTGCCCCGCAGGAACTGTCTGATGCCGACCTGGTACCCGTCATTTTCCATGATAAGGAATCCAACCAACATAACGATGTACGAGGCTAGGAACGTGTACTCCATGTGGGTGCCAGCCTTCTGAAGCACTACAAACAAATTGACGAAGCAAATTAGATGTTAAATTTGGAATTAGTAAAATGTATCTTTATTTGAACTCTGATAAGTGGTACTTAATCAGTGTATTGAATGTTTCAGCGTCTGTATAAAGTTAATAGACAATTACCACATTTGAGGTGTCACATACAAGGCACGCAAAAACTATACAAACGTGAGACAGTTAGCTACAGTTCAATGTAAGTTTTGCCAATTTACTTTACCATAAGTTTTCAAAATGGTGACATATTTTAACTGGGACCATACGAAGAAATAAGGAGGTCAAACTTCTCTAGCGAGAGTAGTCAGAAGAAATGCTTATCAAAGTGAAACGCTCCTTTAATTAAGCATGTTTCGGTATAGATATAAATCAGTCCATGCGTCTTATGGCAAATTTCGGAAAGTTAATAAAGTATTATAAAACAAAATAAGAAAAAAAACATAAGTAAAAGATTGTTTCGAAGGAGAGTAGCTCAGATTTAGGAACGCACTACGTCAAGTTGAGAAGAGATAATAAAGGAGACACATCGATAAAAACAATAACAAGTTTATTTACAAACAAACTTAACAAGTCTTGCTAGTTTAAGTTTATCGCAAATTGCTACGGCACTTTCACTACTTTTTAAAACTCCCCAAAAACTATCCCTTTTCTGGAAATTCTGATACTTCACAAATTCGACTCTCTCTTATACTTTTAGTAGCCCCTAAATGCCGTATACCTGTGCATAGGTGTTCTCAGATATGGGGGTTGTGGGATAGAACAACTAGAAGTGAACGTACCTGTGTACTGCCCCGCAACTAGATTGAGCGGAATTGAGAAACCCGAAAGCCTGATGAACTTGGCGTTTGCCTGCGTATTTATATGTTACAAAATGCTGATGGTTGCATCATTAAGGATTAAAATCGCTCCCGTCGACCGCTCAAGTTGTTTATAATTAACAGTGAATGTTTATATAACATTTGTCAAGTTCAAACTAACGACAGGATATTTAATTAATGCTTTTAAATAGTTCATAGTATTATAAAACCAAATAAGAAAACAAAGTTAATAAAAAAACTAAAACAAAAACTTAAAAAAAAATGGGAAAAAAATTGAAAACAACGTAAAAAAATGTTCGGAAAGTTAATAAAAATATTATAAAGCCAAATAAGAAAACAAAATTAATAAAAAAAAGAAAAGAAAAATTGTTGGAAAAGTTAATAACAGTATTATAAAACGAAATAAGAAAAAAAATGCCTTATAAAAAAAAACTAAACTTGAAAAAATGGGGAAAAAATTGAAAAAAAAAATGGTCGAAAAGTTAATAAAAGTATTATAAAACGAAAAAAAGCCAAAGATTGTTCGGAAAGTTAATAAAAATACTATAAAACCAAATAAGAAAACAACATTAATTAAAAAAAGAAAAAATTGTTCGGAAAATTAATAAGAGTATTATAATACGAAATAAGAAAAAAAATATGCCTTATAAAAAAAAAAACAAAACAAACTTTTGAAAAAATGGGAAAAAATTTTTAAAACCGTAAAAAAATTTTCGGAAAGTTAATACAAGTATAATAACACGAAAAAAACAAACCAAAAATTGTTCGGAAAGTTAATTACAACACGAAATAAAGAAAAAAAAATAAAAAAAGTTAAAAAACGCATTTTTCGGCGGAAAAAAGGCGAAGTAGTTCAGCTACAAGGTCGGATATGGCAAAAATGAGAACAAAAATACTGTATAAAAAACAAAAACATTTGAAAAACTTGAAAAACCCTTAAAAAATGTTCGGAAAGTTAATAAAAGTATTATAAAACGAAAAAAAAAACAAAGATTGTTCGGAAAGTTAATAAAAATATTATAAAACCAAATAAGAAAACAAAATTAATAAAAAAAAAGAAAGGAAAAATTGTTCGGAAAGTTTAGAAGAGTATTATAAAATGAAATAAGAAGAAAAATGTTTTTATAAAAATAACAAAACACTTTTGAAAAAAGGGGGAAAAATTGAAAAAAACGTAAAAAAATGTTCGGAAAGTTAATAAACATATTATAAAACGAAAAAAGTCAAAGATTGTTTGGAAAGTTAATAAATATATTATAAAACCATATAAGAAAACAAAATTAATAAAAAATGAATGGAAAAATTGTTCGGAGTTAATAAGAGTATTATAAAACGAAATAAGAAAAAAAATGCTTTATAAAAAAAATAAAACAAACTTTTGCAAAAATGGGAAAAAATTTTAAAAAACGTAAAAAATTTTTCGGAAAGTTAATAAAAGTATTATAAAACAAAAAAAACAAGCTAAAAACTGTTCGGAAAGTTAATAAAAATATCATAAAACCAAATAAGAAAACAAAATTAATAGATAAAAAAAAGAAAAGAAAAATTGTTCGAAAAGTTTAGAAGAGTATTATAAAATGAAATAAGAAAAAAAATGCTTTATAAAAAATAACAAAACAAACACTTTTGAAAAAATGGGGAAAAATTGAAAAAACGTAAATAAATGTTCGGAAAGTTAATAAATATATTATAAAACCAAATTAGAACACAAAATTAATAAAAAATGAATGGAAAAATGGTTCGGAAAGTTAATAAGAGTATTATAAAACGAAATAAAATAAAAAATGCTTTATAAAAAAAATAAAACAAACTTTTGCAAAAACGGGAAAAACTTTTAAAAAACGCAAAAAAAAATTCGGAGTTAATAAAAGTATTATTAAACGAAAAAAACAAGCTAAAAACTGTTCGGAAAGTTAATAAAAGTATTATAAAACCAAATAAGAAAACAAAATTAATAAAAAAAAGAAAAAATAGTTCGGAGAGTTAATTACAAAACGAAATAAAGAAAAACAAATAATAAAAAAGTTAAAAAAAGCGGTTTTTGGCGGAAAAAAAGCAAAGTAGTTCAGCTACAAGGTCGGATATGGCAAAAATGAGAACAAAAATGCTGTATAAAAAAACAAAAACTATTGAAAAAATGGGGAAAAATTGAAAAAAACTAAAAAAATGTTCGAAAAGTTAATAAAAGTATTATAAAACGAAAAAAAGCCAGATTGTTCGGAAAGTTAATAAATATATTATAAAACCAAATAAGAAAACAAAATTAATAAAAAATGAGTGGAAAAATTGTTCGGAAAGATAATAAGAGTATTGTCGCGAGTATTCGTGATGACAGTTCTTTTAATTTTTTCTTAATGCCTCCACCAGTCTGTCATCATACGTTTGAATCGCGATGCCACGCCTTACTCAGCGTGCAAGGGTATAACTCCGATGGTAGTACGGGATTCTTTACGTAAGGTGAGAAGCGAAGATAAAGAAAGCACTTAAAAAAACAATAAAGTATATTAGATAAACTAAATGAGAAAAGAATAACAATGTGTATTGGTCAAAGACCTAACGATAGAGTTTTAACAGCGTTTACTGGTCAGAAACTTAATGAGACTAGCCTATACCCAATTATTAAGGTGCGCATGCTTTCTCGACTTGAGGTATGTTTCATGAATTGTTTATAGGTCTTTTTGGTCACTGCTTTGTAAATATAGTTTATCTTATGTGGCGTTGCGTTTTATTTAATGTTAAGGTATCTAAGAGCACTTGGACATTACACTTTGAACTACTTGACAGACTACTTAGAAACTTCACTCGAAGAACTTTGACAGACTCGACTTTTCTACTGTGATTAATGAAACCCCTAGTCTTAGCAGTCGATATGGCTAACCAAGAACTAGGTTTGGGGTAGGAAAAGGATTATAACTTTGACAATCATGTGACTAACCAAAGAGCGGATTGAACCAAAAGCAGTCATGTGACTAACCCTGGAGCTGGTTTAGGTGAGACCAAAAGTCTGACGAACTGAAGGTTTGCCAGTGTATTTATATTAGAGAAATTGCTAATCATTGCATGCTTAAGGTTCATAATCGCTCCCGTTGACTGCTCGCGTTGTTTATAGTTTGCTTTTAATGTTTATTAAATAATTCCCAAGTTCAAGTTCAAACTTGGGACAGGGTGATAATTAGTTAATAGCTTTATGAATTATTATATTTGACAGTATCATAAAACGAAATAAGAAAAAAATGCTTTATATAAAAAAAATAATAAAAAAAATAAAACAAACTTTTGAAAGAATTGGAAAAAATTTAAAAAAATGTAAAAAAAATGTCCGGAAAGTTAATAAAAGTATTATAAAACCAAATAAGAAAACAAAATTAACAAAAAAAGGAAAAGTTGTTCGGAAAGTTAATTACAAAACGAAATAAAGAAAAAAAAATAATAAAAAAGTTAAAAAAACGCGGTTTTCGGCGGAAAAAAGGCGAAGTAGTTCAGCTACAAGGTCGGATATGGCAAGAATGAGAACAAAAATGCTGTATAAAAAACAAAACAAAAACTTTTGAAAAAATGAAAAACAAATAAAAAACGTAAAAAAATTGTTCGGAGAGTTAATAAGAGTATTATAAAACAAAATAAGAAAAAAAATGCTTTATAAAAAATAACAAAACAAACCCTTGAAAAAATGGGGAAAAATTGAAAAAAACGTAAAAAAATGTTCGGAAGGAATAAAAGTATTATAAAACGAAAAAAAAAAAGCCAAAGATTGTTCGGAAAAATAATAAATATATTATAAAACCAAATAAGAAAACAAAATTAATAAAAAATTAATGGAAAAATTGTTCGGAAAGTTAATAAGAGTATTATAAAACGAAATAAAAAAAATGCTTTATATAAAAAAAAAACAAAACAAACTTTTGGAAAAATGGGAAAAAATTTAAAAACCGTAAAAAATGTTCGGAAAGTTAATAAAAGTATTTTAAAACGAAAAAAACAAGCCAAAAATTGTTCGGAAAGTTAATAAAAGCATTATAAAACCAAATAAGAAAACAAAGTTAATAAAACAAAAGAGAAAATAGTTCGGAAAGTTAATTACAAAACGAAAAAAAGAAAAACAGATAATAAAAAAAAGTTTAAAAACGCGGTTTTCGGCGGAAAAAAGGAAAAGTAGTTCAGCTACAAGGTCGGAAATGGCAAGAATAAGAATAAAAATGCTGTATAAAAAACAAAACAAAAACTTGAAAAATTGGAAAAAAAATTTAAAAAACGTAAAAAAATGCTCGGAAAGTTAATCAAGTATTATAAAAGGAAATAAGAAAAAAAGCAAAAGTAAAACATTGTTCCGAAAGTTAATAAAAGTATTATAAAACCAAATAAGAAAACAAAATTAATAAAAAAAAAGAGAAAAAAATATTCAGAAAGTTAATAAGAGTATTATAAAACGAAATAAAAAAAGTTAAGAAATGCGGTTTTTGGCAAAACAAGTCGAAAAAAAAGAAAAAAAAATAAAAGTGTCCAAACCGGGAGCAAAAGTTGAAAAAAAAAGAAAGCTTAAAAAAAAATCAAGACTCAATTCCTTATATCTCTTTCAGAAGTTTCACTTCAGTTGTGTGCTTATGAAGGTGACACATACTTGTTTTTATATTTCAGATTCTAAACTCTGAAATCAAAATTTCACCTCTCAATTTAGGCTTTAATATCCTAATACATACTCAAGGCTCTGAATTATTCATACTTGCATTTAGAACATTAACATCCAAATAGAAATCTCATAATTCGAACGAGGGTAAATTTAAAAACACTTACGTTTGGCGACTGTTTCTTCGATGAACTCCTCGTTCGTCTTGCTCTGCGGCTGCGCCTCGACCTCTTGGTCTTGCTCGTCCTTCTCGCCGTCCAAAATAGCGTTGGTCTTGTTCTCCGCAATTTTGGCACACTGCTCCCATTCGTAGAACTGCACAATTAAGGCCTCGACCGCGCTTTCTTCTCCTGAAAAACAATTCATCAAATAGACTCAACAAATGAATTATCATAAATTGGAAGTGTATTTCTTCATTTAGTCAAACGTGTAACGTGTTCGATAGCTCATACATACTCGAATATATGCTTTCCAATTTCGAAGGCGCTTTGGCTTCCATAAGTAGTTTCTTGTTGGCCTCTTGGTCTTGTATGAGATTTATGAGTAGCATCAGCACCTGAAACGGATATCATAGTGCGTTAGCACGCTTTGCGATATTTTCTAAATGATTAAATGATTTGAAATGAGACTACTCACCAACACGCCCAATTCGAATTTCTTCTGTTCCGGAATATAGTTGGGAACTTGGAGGAGCAAATGCAAACTAGTCTCTATAATTCCAGATCTGAATCCTATTAACTGACTTCCTATGGCTAAAAACAGAACGAAAGAACTACTTTATTATATTTCAGACGACACTGAAACGATTCAGCCAAAATGCAGAGACAATAACTGCTACGCAAATTTACAAATGGACTTTATACCAATATATAGTGATAAAACCCGACAATATCCAGAAAAAAATTAATCGGTATAGTAAAGGTCTTACATTGTTGTCTAAAGTGATGCGTCAAGTTGATCAGCACCTTCAGCGTAACCAGTAACGCTTCACGTATAATCGTGCCCGTCGACGATTTGTCTTTAATATCCGTAATGGGATAGAGGGGGATCTCTCCGTCGCACAATTTGTACAGGCTGACCAACGTATCGATGATCATGCCGTCGTTGTACTTTAGGATATAGGTTTGGTTCTCTTCATTATTCTGCGTCACCTTAAAAGAAAAATTGTATGTACCACGAAATATACAAAAGAAGTAGTTAGATTACAAGAGATAGCAAGCTGAAGCCGATTTATCGTTCAAGCGGAGTTAATTTGCCCAAGGTACTAAGTTAGTAAAACTTATTTCTTTAAATGAGCCTATCGTCACTGATGGGTTCACCTTGCTTTTTCTTATTTTCCGAAACTTTGGAAAAGTAGCGTCTTAAAACCTATCTTTAAATCTGGAAATAGAGAAAATGTGGAAAACTACAGGGCCGTCTGTACTCAGTCGGAAATCCCGAAGCGGTTGGATCGTTTGGTAATTGAATTACTATCTTGGGTACGTTGGGGTTTGGAACCTTCGGCAACATGCACTAAAACAGAGTTTTATCCACAATACCGAAACAGAATATTTGCACTCGAAGCGCGTGTCGCTAACCATGTTAGCATCATCAGGAGATGATTAAAACTCAAACTAACCCGCATGATAAGATCGGTTTTGACTATATCTGTAAAGCTGCATAACTGGATATTTAAGAGCTTTATTGTTTTCTAAATATTAGATAAATTGCTAGTTAGGTTTCAAGATAAATAAATAAATAAATATCAATTTTTAAAGTTTAATTTTTCGACATTGTTTTCTCGGGAAATAACCCGAAGTTCGAAATATTATTCTTTTAAATTATTTACAGTTTTTGACGATGTTTTCAGCTATTTTTAATTGCCATTTTTTTTATTTTTGATTTACTGAAGTAAAACTTCTTTAGTGAGAGTAGTCAGAAAAAACGAAACACATCAAAATTGAAACAGTTATCAAAGTGAAACACCCCTTTAAGTAACCGTGTTCCAGTATAGCTAGAGGGTTGAAATTTCTAGAACATGTAGCCAGGGTAAAATGAGGATCCTGGATGAAAACTGGTAGCGATGACCCCCCACCTCCTCTAATACTCAAAAATTTTCGAAAAAATGGGAAAAAAATTGAAAAAAAACGTAAAAAATTGTTCGGAGTTAATTAAAATATTATAAAACGAAAAGAACTTAGAAAAACGCGGTTTTTGGCGAAAAAAAGCCAAGACAAGGTCGGGAATGGCAAAAATGGGAAGAAAAAAAAACCAAGTTTTTGAAAAAAATGGGAAAAAAGTGAAAAAAAAAAAGTAATAAAATGTTCTGAAATTTAAAAAAAAAAATAAAAAAATAAAAAAAGAAAAAAAAATAAAAAAAAAAAAAGATTGTTCGAAAAGTTAATAAAAATATTATAACACTAAATAAGAGAAAAAATAATTAAAAAAAAAGAAAAAATTGTTCGGAAAGTTAATAAAATTATTATAAAACGAAATAAAGAAAAAAATAATAATTTAAAAAAAAGTTATAGAAACGAGGTTTTCAGCGAAAAAAAAAAAAAGTTGAAAAAAAATATAAAAAAGTGTCGAAACCGGGGGCAAAAGTCGAGAAAAAAAGCATAAAAAAATTATAAAAACTCATTACTAATATCTATTTCCGAAATTTCACTTCAGTTGTATGCTTATAAACGTGAGGCACAGAATTTGTTTTAAAAGTATTATAAAACGAAAAGAACTTCGAAAAATGCGGTTTTCGGCGAAAAAAAGGCGAGGACAAGGTCGGGAATGGCAAAAATGGGAAGAAAAAAAAAA